>BPLR01009108.1:0-27548 GCA_021605095.1 Caerostris extrusa | reverse complement strand
TGCATTAAAAGGCCGAGAGAGTTTACAATATATATATATATATATATATATGACGTGGCTTGACTAAACAAGTCGTTGGAAGTCTTCTGCAGGAATATTGAGCCATGCTGTCTCGATAGACGTCCATAATTGTGAAAGCGTTGATGGTGCAGGATTTTGGGCACGAACAGACCTCTCGATGATGTCCCATAAATGCTCGATGGGATTCATGTCGGGCGATCTAGGTGGCCATATCATTCGTTGGAATTGTCAGAATGTTCTTCAAAACCAATCGCGAACAGTTGTGGCCCGGTGACATGGCGCATTGTCATCCATAAAAATCCCATCGTTGTTTGAGTACATGAAGTCCATGAATGGCTGCAAGTGATCTCAAAAGTAGCTGAACATAAGCATTTCAAGTCAATTTTCGGTCCAGTCGCAGCAGAGGACCAAGTCCATGTCATGAAAAAACAACCCCCACCAGCTTGAACAGTGCCTTGCTGACAGTGTGGGTCCATGGCTTCGTGGGGTCTGCGCCACACACGAACCCTACCATCAGCTCTTACCAACTGAAATCGTGACTCATCGGACCAGGCCACGGTTTTCCATTCATCTAGGGACCAACCGATATGCTCACGTGCCCACGAGAGCCGCTGCAAGCGATGTCCTTCTTTCAGTAAAGGCACTCGAGTCGGTCTTCTGCTGGAATAGCCCAAGAAAGCCAAATTTCTCTCCGCACAGTTCTAACAGACAAGTCCCTTGTACGTCCCACATTGATTTCTGCGGTTATTTGACGCAGGGTTGCTTATCTGTTAGAATTTACGACTCTTTGCAGATGTCGCCGGTCTCGGTCGTTAAGTGCAGGCGGTCGACCACTGCGCGGTCCATGGCGGGATGTTATGCCTGAAAATTTCATACTCTCGGCACACTCTTGACACAGTGGATCTGGGAATGTTGAATTCCCTAACGATTTCGAAATGGCATGACCCATGCCTCTAGCTCCAACTAACATTCCGCGTTCAAAGTCTGTTAATTCCCCGTCGTGCGGTCATCATCACGTCAAAACCTCTTCACATGAATAACTTGAACAGAATTGAAAGCTCTGCGAAAGCACTGCGCATTTATACCTGTTCTACACGATGCTACTGCCATCTGAAAATTTGCAGATTGCTATCCCATGACTTTTGTCACTTCAGTGTATATATATATTATTTTTTATTGATATATACATATACATAATCATATATGTGGAAAACAGTCAATACTACAGAATTGGACGCAGAAGAAAAAGTGCTATTCAATAATCCAATTATCAGTGTCTCGACATACATCGGAAGCCTCTCGAAATGTGTAAAATAAATCCTGAAATGTTTATATGTTCTTCTCATGTATCGCCATCTAGTGACAGACCAATCGACCTTAGAATAGGTCCTGATCACATTTATATTTGTGTACATATAAACAGAATGACCGTAATTAAACTGATACTACTCTAAGCGATCTGTAATAAAAAAATAGTTTCCGGAGTGTAGCAAAAATTATTCACAGAAATTTGGAACGAATAGTTATAAGGAAAGCCTATAATGGCTATTATGACACTTTGCAATGCTGAAAGATTAAACCAGACATGCCAAGAAAAACACCTATCAAACTTTTATTGGACATTGCATTTTGAAGTTCGTTTTCAGTGTGTCAACCTTTCTTGTGATACCGACTTTGCGTCCTTAATAAAACATCCTACACATCCGAACGTAATCTGTCGTGATGGAATGTTCTTCATACTCAATGTGGAATTGTCCATTTAGATAGGCATTTCGCAATTCCGCCATGATAGAATCGCGATGACCCAACCACCTCATATATTATCAAAGTGCATCCTATATTACACAAACACTGTTGTATCACCCCATTCAGATACAAAAGCCGAGAGACAGGAGTTTCAGTAAGATTCGTGTTTGTGTCATACTCTGTTCCTCTTCAAACTCAATGCATGGCCTTCTAATCAATAGATCCAACATACTCAACATGGAATAGACATGCAAATTTGTTTTGAATTTGAATTGAATTTCGAATTAAACTTTCCCATTTCATAATCCAAAGAGTTAATTTCATATGTCTTGAAATGACATACTAAAAATAATTTCAATGAAAAATACTTATAAAACGTATCGTTCTCATAAACGATTTTGTTGCATAATATAAATCTATAGTCACGCATATTTATGAATTTGTATCGCACTCAAAAAATTAAATCAACCATTTTGTCAAGAACCACTGAAATTTATTATAAATTAATGGATGAGTGTCCTATTAAATCTGTTTAACAAAAAAATATTTCCTAACATATTTACATTTACAACATGGATTTCATAAGCAATTTTTCTTCACAAGATTGGTTTCAAGCATCTCTGTTGCACATAGTCCACTTGCATATATTGCATGTATTCCTTACGCTTGACATCAACAAAAATAAGATTATTTACCTCAGACATATCCTATTGATACTCTTATCATATCTAATAAGCACCGGCTTCATCGTAATTGGGCGATGACGTGGAGCGATGCGTTGCCTTGGATAACAAAAAGTCCTAGAATTTCCAATTAACCTCACATTTTCCAGATTAACTTGATATCAAATTCCAATACTTCGTGGAGGAGATCAGTTTATGATTTCCGCGAAGATTGTGTTACCTATTCGGAGATTCGATATTGACGCTGATCCGATATTGAATTCTAATTGGGTCGTCTCATCTATATGGATTTTTACAAAGTAGGGTTATTTTCTGCGAAATGCATTTGTTTAGTGCACCATGTTTATTTATCAGGTTAAAATTTAATAAAAATATTTTCTGCAATATTTTCTGATACAGTTGTTTCTGGAAATAATGCAAACTTTTGTTTTCATAAAATGAAAAAAAAAATGGGGGGGGGGTTCTAGTTTTTATATCTAGGAATCGTAATGAAACGTTAAAAATGCAGAACTCAACAAAATAAAATCATTTGAGAATTATTTCAATTTTTTTCATAGTACATGCCTAAAAATAAAAACAAAACTTACTTTTTAAATAAATAGTCTCAACGTAGAAATTTTTTTTTAGATTCAATAGACAAAAAAAATATATAAATTAGTTATATTCTATAATTTAATAAATAAATAAATACATAAAATAAATTCAATAATTTAAATAATACACTAACTAAGCAGACACCTACCTACTACTATTTGCCACAATTACTACTACTGCCCGCACATTTATTGCGAGCGATGCTGTGACGCGTGTGTCTTAGAGCATGGAAGTTCTATTCAGCCCACAAATGTATATTGGGCAGATAGAGTATACCATCCTTATTAAATGTGGCATTATCAGAGAACAACAGGAAGGAAATAAGCTTGGAAATTCATATTCGCGCACTTTATAACAAATGCCATTGTGTGAAGCGCACACACGGAGGATCGTCGGAGAACAGTAACTAAACATTTTGGAGATGAAAGGAGTGCAAGGATACGCTGAGTTCAAAATACACTGCACACTTCAACGAGACACTCTTAAGGCAAAGGCAATGGATAAGTGTGTTGTTACTGGGATTAGTCATCTACGGCATCCTAAAAATATTTCTTCTATAACGACAGAACGCGTCGATCGTGGCCTGCCCTCACTACTTGTGGCGTCCTTCTACTTCTTAATGGCACGTAATCGCACGAATTTTGATTCACAAGTGCAAGCAAACTGTGGTGCATCGTTGTCTATCTAGGAACTGTTCTCAAGAAAAATACAATCCAATTTTTATTAAAATTTTGTTAGTGATAAAATATGAAATAAAAATAATACATTTTGTCACTTATTTTCATTATTTTGTTTCATTTACGAACTTCACTCGACTCGCCAGGATATAGTAAGCAGTTAGGAAATACTTTAGATCTAGTGCCTATCATGCTCTAGCACGTAGTCAAAGGAAAAGGTCTAAGGCCATAAAGGGCCTACATTTTCCTTCAATCAGTTTGATGCACATTATCACTTTTCAATCCTATTTGTAATAAAAAGTAAGTCTCCAATGGGGAAACACCCGTTTTAGCGCTAGGCAATAACGATCAACACATCCTTACGTGGCAGCCAGTCAAACTGTTAATAAAATGAAGTAAAGAGATTCATGTCCTTTCAATTTTCCGCTAAATCCACTTTTTACTTTCCAACTGGTATTTCTACCCACACACACTTATATATATTAGTCTTCTCCGTGCACTCTGATAAAATTGAATATATAACACATACAATATTCATTTTAAATGCAGTATGACATCCAGTTAAGCTCCCAGAATGTGATCATCTTATCTGCCCACAAATAAATGTAAATAAATACATTTTTAAACTATAAATAAATAATTCATATTATTGTAATGAATACCGTTGATTCGCTAATTTAAAAACAAATGTATGAAGCTTTCATTTACGAAATTGTTAGAATGAAGTCTACATCATATACATCCTTGAAATATTTATATTGAAACATAAATTAAATTAGATGAATAAATTATTAAATTTTATTCTCGTTTTTAAATATTTTTTTAACAAAAAAAAAAAAAAAAAAAAAATAGATCTCCCTGAGAGATATGTGAAATTTCTCTTTTTTAAAAAAAGTGCATTCATGCTTAAAATGAAGCATTTAATTTTAATTAGAATAATAATATGCGCTGTTAAACATTGAATTAGCTAATGCGATTTTTTCAGATCTACGCATTCTTTGTTAATGCTGCAACATAGTAAACGAGAACTTCCCGAGCATTAAGATGTTAAGACAACCGTGTTAAGCTTAAAATTGAAAAAATGTTTCAACTAATTAAGTCTATTAATTAAAAGAATAGCTAATTTAAACACCGTATTATGAAGCGTCTTAGAATTTTATCAAAACAATGAAAACTACTTCATATTGTAAGCTAGATGTTCATTTTTTTTTTTTTAATCTCAGAAAAACATTTTTGTTGCACATTTCACGAATAGTTTAATAAAAGCTGGAATAGGTCTCTAATTTTTGAGAAAATTAAGTCCCTAATTTATGTTATGAATGCAAAAAGTAGTTAATAATTTAACATTAAAATCCTTTTTTTTTTTTTTTTTTTAATTTTATATCTATTATACTGGTAAGAAATATATTCCCAAATGTTAGTTTCTGACAGAAATAAATTATAAATTTATTTATAATAAATTTCATATGAAAGCACATATTAAAACATTTATTTTTGAATATATTTAAAATAATTCTTTACCCCGATCTTTTCATTTAATATCTTCTAGACAAATAGATATACAGCACATTTAGTTGTATTCAGAGAGCCCTACGATATTTTTCTGTAGGTCTCTCTAAAGTGTGTTGTAAGAAAAACTAAAGAATTACCTTCGCAGCCTAGCAGAAGACAGCATAACACAATGCAAGAGTGCAATTCGTCTGTCATTTGAATCATACTCGGATATCGAACCTGTAATCTTTTTCTCCTTAAAAACTTTATTTAAACCTTATTTAAGTATTGCATGGAATCTGGCTTGCCTATAAAAGCAGCTACCCATTTGACTCACTTTTCAGAATAATTATTTTTAAAAGATTAACAAGATCAGAGTAATTAAATTATATTTAAAATTTTGACACAATAATAATGTATGGGCATTCTCTAAGCAAACTATATTATTAAAAATACTTTATAATTTTTTACAAATATATTATTTTACTTGCTAATCACAGATAATAATGTTATAATTTTTTTTATACATTCAATATGAAAAATGTAGATTTAGTTTCTGAAAATAAATATAGTAATATTTTTCTCATATAAGATCATGAATGTCCTTAACCAGGAAATACAGATAGCTGGATTAGAAACCTAATTCTAAACCATCTTTTTCTCTCCCGTATACCTAAAAAAAATTTATTGGCATTTATGAATTGATATTTTTGCCATCATTTATGAATCATTAACCATATAATTGTTTACGAATCATTTTATGACCTTTTTATGAACCTTCACATGATCATTTCTAAATATTTTTCATATAATCATTTATGAATCATTTTTCATGGGACAAATAATCTGCATATTTAAATATATGATCGATTTGTGTATGGTTTATGTGCTTTTTTAAACAATTATTCTCTTAAAATTTTCAATCAAAATAAAATTTTTTGTTTTATACACTAGTATCGTTTTTGGAAGAGATATTACTTTTTAAAAAAATGTTTTCTAAAGAATTATTACTATTAAATGCATAAACTTATTCATAGTATTAATTTTTAACTACATTAAAATACATTGTCTAAATGTCATGTTCTTTTGAAGGACTTAAAATAAAATTATTTAGATTTTATAAACTTCTTCATGTAAAAATATTTTTAAACAAATCCCAGCAACGTAAAAGTTTTAATAGATTTGCATAAAATGGAAGCATAATAAAGATGAAATAAAAAATTAAACAAAAAAATAGTTTTGTTTCGAAGAATTAGTATTTAAGTTCGTAGTATTTCGTTCGTAAGTTGAGTTCCTAAATAAACAACTTTAAATGCTACTACATTTTTTAATACATAAAAGCAACTAATTTATTATGCTTTATTTCATTTATGTGTTTCATCCTGACATGAAATGTACAATCGTAAACATTAAACTATAGTTACCCTCGCGAATTGTAAGCATGTAATAAAATAAAATTTAACTACGTGGAACGTATAAATCTTTATTTACTTAGACATGAGGATTATTTAAAAAAAGACTGAATGAATTTCAGCAAGCTTATAGAAGAAAATACATTTGCATTGAAAGTTTCAAAGTTTTTAATTTTCTTTACAGATTTTAAGACTAAATCTGGATAGCTCTATTAAATAAAATGCATTAAAATTCTGCAGTTTTTATATGCAATAAATTTTTTTAATCGGAATTCGGAACATTTAAAAACGAATTCAGGTTTATTAGTCTAGAAGGCTAAATCTCCATTACATGTCCTATATAAGTTATAAAAAAAGATATTAGACAAATTTTATAGTACTTGCTAAGAGATATAAATATAAATTAATTACAATAATTATAACCTTTAGCCAAATGTATGAGGCACTTATTTACAAATATATTTATTTCAAGACAATTTTAGAACAAATAAAATTTTACAATTTATTGCAAAACAAAAAATAGATGGGAAAACCTTCCTTGCAAATGATTTTGTAACTAATCTTGATATTATTATTATTTTCAAGTAAAATTATTATTATAATTTTAATTTTATAACACCACCTTGGTTTCAGAACTTCAAGAAAACGAGTAATTCAATCAAACTACTCTAGAAAATGCATCAAATGCTCATTATAGGAAGCAAAAATACTAATATAATAGCTAAGCTGATAATATGGGCGACAAACTTGGCTAAGGTCGGCTGATGAATCTTTTAAGGATTTTAATTTTTGTAGTCAATATTCACCCTAGCAATTCGGTTTAAATGTGCAGTTTTAAATAATGTGCAGTTCTAGAGGGTTTTAATGTACAGATTTTTAAAGCAGTAGGATTCGCTTATGGGAATAAAAGAGTTAGAATAAAAAAAATGATTTCATAATGTAGAGCACCCATATTCGGTTTGAGCCGAATATTTCGGTTGAAATATTAAAAATAATTAGTATACCGCAAAGACACAAAAACATGAAAATAACGATTCCCAAAGCTTGTCTGAAACACTGTCAGGCCAGAAAAAGCCGTTGTGCCCTTTGTAAAAAAAGCAATGTCAAAAGTTTATTTTTTTCTTCATTTGAATTTCACATACGCTTCTCACACAATAAAGATGTTTAAAAATATGTATCCTGTATCAAAGAGTATCTAAAATAGAACCACAGTATACTTTTACAAGAATGCCAGTGATATGATAAATAGAATCTTAACACTAATAATAAAAAGTTCAAAATTATTTAAAAGTGTATTAAAATAAAATGGAAAAGGTATTTTAGTGTTTGATGTACACAACAGAAAAACTATGCATCAACTATTTTTAAAGCCAAAATAAAAATTAAAAAATATATTATAAAATAAAATAATAAAAGGCTGAATAATTAATAATCAAAAGCTGAATAAGTATAAATTCAATACATTTTAATGATAAAATCGCTCATGTGTGGTTTAATGTGAAATGTTTTTCAGTATATTGTTATTAACATACTGAATCAAACATTTTGTATTGCTTTAAATATTTTCATGTTATTAAATTTGATTTGAACCAAAATTACATTGAATTTGTTACATCACTTGGAATAATTTTTCTTTTCTTATTACATACAAATATACTTAAACACAAGGTGTTAAAAAAAATTTACCAAAAATAATTATGTAATTTTATTAGTTATATTTTTTTTTTAATTTATATGCATCATTAAGTTAAATGCTATTCTATTTTTAATAACTGAATAAAAATTGCATCGAATGCTCACGGCAGAAGGCAAAAGACCAACAACATTTTATGCTATCTGACATTCATGGCCACAGGCGCGGCGAAGTGTTTGACAAGGTTGGCTGATAAGTCTTTTGATAATTTTTAAGAAAAATTCTTACAGAGGGTAGATTCGTGCTTGTGACAGGGTCTGCCCTGTGCCTTGCAGAAAAAATGTCGAGATTATTCTGGAATCTTACTACGACTGATAAGTTTGTCAATGTTAATTTAATTATATCTTTTGTTGTGTGTGAATTTTGGATTTTAATGGTAACCATTTTATAAGCAATTGATTGACACCTCTTTTTATTATTTGGCCCGATTGCGTCTGTTGTCCAATGTTGAATAAAACTTGATTCTTTTATTGCGTTTTATATCGTTCAAAAAATTCCATGCCCAGTGAAAATTATTAAATTGTATGTTATATATTATTAGTATATTTTGTTAAAAACATTTTCAGATTTGTCTTTATGATGCAGGAGCACATATTTTTAATTGTGAGACAAATTACTACACTCGTAGAAGCCCCCACTCGGCCTTAATAAGAAACAATCACTATAGATCTGAGTAACTTTTTGATTGATAAAGATGAAATAGAGATATAAATAGAGATATATGAAATGTATACAGATCACTAATATTGATAGTACTATCAAATTACACAAATACATTTACTAACTTTATCTATTGTCTCTATAAATATTTAGTAAATATATTTGTTTAATTTGATAGCATTAGAAATATTAGTGTTATTTATGATATTTCATATAGCGTAATAATTAATAAGACTAAGTTTATTTATATTTTACTGTCATATGTATATTTTGCTGTAATTTCGTTTTAAGTAAAACCATGATGGTACCAGTTCATTCTGATAAAAATTAAGCTAATTTGAAAATATTTCATAAATATTTTCAAATGCTAATTATGCTATAGTGCAACAACGACGCAAAAATTAATTCATTAGTAATAATAATAACGTGATATTATACAAATCTTTAATTGTTTTAGTTTAAGGAGTCCCTAGAACTTTATTTTTACAGTGAATGCCCTTTTTAAAATCTCAAAAATTCAAACGACATCAAATATCTCTGGGATTTACGGCTTTTAAAAAAGTGAGAAACTATTTAAAGTCTTTTGTGCACAATTTTTTTATAGATTGCAATTTAGTTTTCAAAGCACTTTCTTGATTTTTCTGTATAAGATTTGTTGAACTGATTAAATTGTCGTTTTCTTTTAGGCTTGAAAATTCTCGCTTGTTGTTACTTAGATTTCAGTGCTTCTCATTAAAATGTTAAAAATATTTTAATACAAAAATTTTTCGGTCGTAGATAAATTTTTCTCTATTTAAAAGTGCTTTTTAATCATTGTATCCTAGTAGCATACATCATCATTAACCTAAAATCAGTTGGAAAATGGACATTTTAATGGAAACATCGTCTCCAAACTTTTCACTACTAAAAGGTCCTTCTTTTAAACTCAACTGTTTTCATGGCAATATATGATGCAAATTCATCTCAATTCCTAATTAAAAGTTTACTAAAATAAGAACTAGGTGGATGACAAAGTGAAAAGTTATATTAAATATATTTATTTAAAAGCTACTTTGATGCAGATAATAGGACATAGAATATAATTTGATGCATTGCCTTCATAATCATTTAATTTCATCAAGTATTTAAATAAAACTTTTTAAAATGTTTAAGAGAAAAGAATTGCTAACTTGCTTGTTTAAAAATGTCTGTTACACTTAACGCATTTATTTACATTACTGACTAATTGGAATAAATTTCGTCAAAGTGTTTTAATATTTTTTTCAATAATAACAAGATTGATGGTTATTTTATTCATAGCTTAATTATTGTCGATAATGTAAGCGCGAATTAACACAATATCACTTTTATAACAATTTCCACGACATCCTTTCAAAGTAAAAGTGCTATTTGAAAATGATTAGTAAAATTATTATGTTCAATAACTTAAAGCGTTGAAGACGTTTATGTCAAAATTTTTATTTTTCTATATTAAGCGATGCAAAGCATTAATTATGCAAAAATTATAAATAAACAAACTAATGTATTAAATTAAAATACATATATATCTTCTGAAATTGACTGGTATCATCCATTTCTACCATATCGTGGAGATATTGAATGACGTCATCCATAACTGCCAGCTCACCAATCAGCACTCATTTTTACAGAACTTTGAATTCAACAGATGCAAGTTTCTGAATTATTTCCTTCTAGTCAAAATATGCCATCATAATGATTTCCTTTTTCTTTACATAAGATTTCAGAAAGTGAATTCTGTGGCTATTGCAAACCTTCTCATTCAAAAGCCAGTTCATTACGTTTTGTCCTCAAACCATAAGTAAAGATCCAAGATACTTCTTTAATAAAAATTTCAGTAATCATTATGATTTTAAATTATTTATTTAAAAATGTTTTTGATTATTTTCAAAATTAAAATTGTTCTTTCCTCTACTTGCCACTATCATGACATATCTTGGATGGATTGAGTAACAGTAATTTTAAGAACATTGAAAAAATATTTCCTTTAATAAAAGTTTATATAAACTGCGTGTTTATATATTAAAATAATTTCCCTATGTCCTACAAAAAATTCCTATAAAGCCTTTTATGTTTTTTCCTAGTACAAAACTAACGAAATTTTATAATAATTTGTAGTAATATATATATATATATATATATATATATATAAATAATCCTGCATTTACTCCTTTCGGGAATATGTAGAAGACTGGGATACCTGTAGAAATTGAGATGTGGTCAGAGAAATATAGTTGCCTTAAACTGTTCTTTTTAAAGAATTGTCAACATGTGATCTTGTCATTTGAAAGCAATTCAAAATAATTATAGTAAACCTAAAATAAATTTTTATTCTATTGTTAAAATTTCGTTATCATTCTATATGCTAATATTTCATTTCGTTACTATATGCTAATAAAATTAAATTTTACCTCAGTGAATAAAGCACTTGTTATTGGGATCTTATCTTAATTTTACATTTAAATTTACTGTTAACCTGGAACATGACTGCGTCAACAATTATTCCATTTTATTTTTAAAGTTTATTTTAAGAAATAATCTCGTTCATTTGTTTACTTTCACCAGTACAAAATTCTGATGAGTAATGTAAGTTATAAAATCCAATTTTCTTCCTGAATGAATTTTGAATTAGAGTAGTCTCTCATACAATTAATCGGCCTCAAAAATCACATCAAATATGGATCTCCCAAAAATTAAACAGGCAACTTTTCCCAATTTACCCTGAGGGAAATTATATCTTCCTACATATAGGAAGCAGCCTCTTTAATTAATTTTTCATTTTAGTGAGTTGAAGAAACTCTCTGCTCAGATAAGTTGCGGCACGAGGAACATCAACAATTTCACTCTGGAAGAAAAAAAAATACTCTCCGGAAAAAAATAAAACGCGAGTTTTAATTGCATTTTCACGAAAACTTCTTAATTACTTTTAGCTGCGATAGTTGAGAGTGGAATATATTTTGTTTTTCTTTCAGAGCGATACTTTAGAGTGGCTTTTATTAAATTCGAAAAAAAAATATTTTTGGTTAGATTTTCTTTTTTTTTTTTTTAATTGTATAAATATTGATTCACATAAACTA
Organism: Caerostris extrusa; assembly: GCA_021605095.1. NCBI lineage: Eukaryota > Metazoa > Arthropoda > Arachnida > Araneae > Araneidae > Caerostris > Caerostris extrusa. Next base: position 15,476 of record BPLR01009108.1, on the reverse strand, counting down.
ATTTAATAAGTATTGACATGAATCCCTTAAGTACCTTACTTTAAGAGAATTCTATACAATAATTTTATTGCATGAATGCTTGAAAAAAAATTATTGTCTATCAGATTAAAGACTAAATTAGATTGAAACACTTGAAAAACTTTCACCAATTACTAATTACATGAAGGACTAATTTAATATAGAATAAACGTAATTAATCATTTGCTCAACTAAACTATTAAAAATTTAGATAATATTACCTATTAATATTATATAATTTAGGTAATAATCCTAATTGAATTCTCAAATAATAATTTCAAAGATATCCATAGGTTTTGACTATGAATATTTTTTGAATACCTAATATCCTTTCTCTATTTAAGAACACATTATGCTGATTGAATATATACATATATTGAATAAATATATATATATATATATATATATATATAAATATATATATATATATATATATATATATATATATATATATATATATATATATATATATATATATACTACAGTTCTTTGATTTATGTGATGTTTTGTGTCATCTATACAGACATACAGGTTGAAAAAAACTTCCTCGATATATGAGTCATATCTTTCGTACCATTCAGTTACAATTACAGTTACAGCGACAAAATTTCAAATATTTCAAATGAGATCCCCTACTATTTTTGATTAGAATGTGATCTCAGTAACAGAAAACCATAAACAGTATTGAACAGAAATGTACCTGTAGCCTGTACCTAAGAAATTAGTGAAAATAACCAATAAGGACACAGAAGCTACGGAAAGCGCAACATTTTATTGTGTTTGACAAATTTTCCATGTGACCTCGTTCACATACGATGACACTTTCATGATGTATAGCACTGAAGCATCTGCCATGGCATGAAGGAATCTGTTGAACCTGGCGTCTGATGGCATCTTTCAAATAAGTGCGGATTAGATGCATATGCTTTGGATCTCAAGTATCCCTACAGCCAGAAATCCATGGGAATGAGATCAGTGGACATTGGTGGCTACGTGAAACGTGAAATGGTGGTGGATAATTATGTCACTAAATTTTTGTGTTAAGAAACATTTGACAGAAGATCCCACTGTGGGGGGGAAGGCCATGTAGCATCTACACGACGTCAGATAGAGCACTTCGGTGTAGCATACTTTAAATTTTGCATTATATGCGTTATATATGCATTATATGCGCGCATTATATTTAATATGTAAAGTGCATCTGATTTGAAAGAAGCCGTAAGAAGTCAGGTTCAACAGATTCATCTTGCCATGGTACATGCTTCAGTGCTATCTGCCATTTGCCACATGTAAAGTGTCACCGTGTGTGAAGGAGGTCACGTGGAAAATTTGTGAAACACAATAAAATGTTGTGTTTTCTGTTGCTTCTCTGTACTCATTGGTTCTTTCACTTTTCTTCTTAGTCTGTCTAGCACCGGCAATTTTCGAGTACCGTTCCAATGCAGTTGATATTTTTTTATATGGAAATCACATTCCAATAAAATTAGTAGATCTTTCCCTTGAAATTTTCGAAGTTTTATCACTATGAGAGTCAGAGTTTAACTGTTGTTTTTCATATAGTTCTTGAACTCCTTTCTCAAAATACCTTAAACCAAAATTTTGTTCAGTTTCTGAGAAAGAAATAATAGTTAGGACCTCATATATCGAGAAAGTTTATTTATAATTACTCTGTATTTTTGCTGGAAAATTCTTTTCGAATTCAATATTCATCTTACCTCATGACAAAGTTTTTGCATAGCGTTCAAAGGTGAAATTTCTGTTCACTGACGACAGTGACCAGACAGAAAAAAATGGCGTCCTTTTTAAATGGATGGATGTGTACAACGGAATTGAATTATATGTTTACCTGCAAAACGAATATGTGCTTTCATTAGTTAAAAGGTTTATTAGTAAATTTATGGGACCATAAATATTTGGAGCATAAAATATTTTAACTGTTTTACGATATTATTATCATTTTAATTTTGTTTGTAAGTTAGTCTTTGAAATAGCTTGTAACGCGGCTCTAACTCTTGTCTTCAGATGGTAATATCATGATTGTATTGTAATTTGTTAATAAGTGTATAACACAAATACATCAACTAAATTTTGAATTGTAATAATTATTTTATTTATTGAAGGCACAATCTATGTGTTTTATACATTTATTCTAAATGTTAGTTGGTTTTATATAACTGAAAATATCTAGTTAATATCACATTTTTATTACTTTACATTAAATTTTATGTTATTGTAGAACATTAGGTATACTATTTAGATACTAGATATATTAGATACATCGATACACTACAATAACAAAAATGACTATTTTTGTTGAGGATATTGCGAACTATTAGGTACATTGATTCTACATAAGATACAGCTATAGACTTCAATAACAACTGCAATTTTTCAGATAAGTTTGTAAAGAGGTATATCTTCTCGAATTTCATTGCTTGTGAAATGATTAAGTCCTCATTAAAGATAAGTGCTTCAACAAAATAGCGAATCGCTGCGCACATAGATTCAATTTCAAAAGCTAATCAAGTTCACAGATTTTCTTTCTTTTTTTTGCCTTTTAATAAAGCAATATTAAATTTGTTTTACTATGAAATAATTCGCTGAACGAAATCAATCTTGAAATTTGCAAATAAATAAAAGGTAAAAGCAATTAAGTTTTCCTTTTATTTTAATCTTACAAAAGATGGAAGCATTAAAATATTAAAATAATCCTCTTCCTTATGAATCCGTACTTTTAAATAATTCGTATTCTATTTTAGCTTCATATCTTTTAAACAATTAATGAAAAAAAGGATGAAATACAGTCTAAAAGTGAATCAAAACTCTTGCTTAAAAATTGGTTGGAGTTAATCCTTTTTTAGAAATTTAACTGAGATCACTGTCCCTAAATGATTCTGTTATTTTACATAAAACTCACATTAATCAGCGTCTGTTATCCCAAGAGGTTTAATAAATATATGTTGAAAAGGAAAATTTAATAACATTATCTAAATAAAAGAAAACGAAGTATTTTCCTACACAGTAAATATATATGAGTACACAGATGAAATATATATGAAATAAATGGCAAAGATAAAATAATACTTTAAAGAAATAAAGACAGATAAAAATCAAATAAAAAAAAGATGTTCCTCACTTGCTTAGACCTATACTGGGATGCTAGGTACTGTATTGTATATTTCAGCTTACAATAATTTCTGGTTGAAGTTTCGTATAAAGATAGTGCATCTGATGTTAGTGCCAACGATACAACTGCAAGTTCATCAAAATTACAGCCTGTCCTTTTCTAGGATATCATTTATTATATTTATCATTAATTTTAATGCAATAATAAAAAAATTTAATCCAAATACAGTTATTAAATGGATCAAATTAACTTTAATGCGAATTTTTTAATAAACTATTTATCAAAATGATTGCAAATGTATTTTTAATGGTACCAGCAAAAAATTCTTATTGAAAAGAAGGTTGCCGACATGCACAACACAAGTAAGTAAATGAAGTAATTTAATTAAAAATATTTCATATAATATTGGATTTTTGCTTCATCATAAGAGGCCTAATATCCTAATGCTTTAGTATTTTAATACGGATTAATGTAAATGTTGTTACGGATTAATAATTTTTACTGCTAATTTTTTTCCATTATTCATTATGGAATGATTGCGCGTCATGAGTATATTTATTTTAAACATAATTAAAGCATTCGACATCTACTTCTGACAGACTTTCCATCAAATTAGTTTAAAATATTGTTGAAATAAATTATTTGGTCCTGACATACAAGGACATTATTATTGCTTTTTTGTTAAAATCAAAATTAAAAGCATTTTAAATAATAAAAAAACTTTCTTTTGAATTCCTCGATGTAAACCTTTAAGACATTATAGACAAAACTATAAACTTAAATGATGAATAGCAGTTTCAAAGGAAGAAAGAGAAGATTCTTTTAATTAAAGAGCTGATGTCTGCGTGTTTGGAATTACTGACGAGATCCGAAGCATAATTATTCAAATGGCACCGTTTCTATTCAAGTTTTTAGCGGGAAAAAAAGAATTTTTAAAAGTAAAACAAATCTAAATAATTAAAAAAACAAGTCTCAACAAAAGTTTTCATTTCATTTATTTTTTTTTCACACTTGCCAATTTTCTCAATTTAGTAAAGTCAATAATGGAAGAGCGAGTCTTTCATTAAAGAAAAAAAAAAAAGAAGATCCATTGAGCCGCGAAGAACTGCAGGTAATAAAGCAAAAGGGGGAGCGTGGCTAATTACTGTGGCGCATTACCTTTATTACCGAAGAACGGTGAAAAAGTTCCTAATCTCTCATAACCATGTCTAGTTGTTTGCATTGTTGGAGAGTTAAAATTATTTTTGAATTCATCTTCTTTGCAATTACTTTGACTAAAACCAAGATTTATTTTTTTTTATTCTGTGAGTAATCTCTGTTAATTAGCATGTACGAAATAATGCGCAGAACAAATTTTAAATGTGCTACGCTAAAAACTTTTATTTTGTTACATAGTTATAAATCTAATACGGTTTCCACATTTTTGAATAGCAATAATTTTGATGGACATAATATTTATTTGTATGTATGGATTCTTTCCATTAGTTTATGTTGCGCATTTGTTATTATACAATGATTTCATGAGTGCGTAGGGGCCCAATGATGCTTTGTAGTGCCAATAATGGAAAAATTAGTGAACTCTATTCACAGTTAACATTTTTAGTTATATACAATGTGTATATGCTTAGAACAATTAGTGAATAGCATAAAACCATAAATACTTATACAATGCACTATACAATGATATAATAGGAAACAGTGAAACCAAAATGGACACTATTGATTGAAAAATCATTGAACAGAACGCAATTTACAGTGTAAGTGGTATACAATGAGCATATGTTTAGAACCATTAGTGAATTTTATATACAGTAAATATGTATATAATACATTATACAATAGGCGAGCAATGATACGAAAAAAAAAAGATAAACAGAAAACACCAAGATTATTGAAACACATTTAAAGACAACTACAATGCTTTTATCTAATTATCAACCTTTGTCAGTCCTTTTAATTTACATTTTTATTTCGGGAAAATATAGAGAGATTTGATATAGTTAGTTAAACATTTTTTAAATCAATTTTTAAATGTAAAGCTGAAATAAATTCAAAGGAAAAGATTCATATGTAATCCATAGTTAAATCAAATGACAAACACACAAAATGCAATTAAGAATAGTTGCTATTTTTTAAAAGAATACTTATTAAGTATTTTATTTTACTATGTAGTAAAATATAGTTTAGTAATTTCTTAATAGTAAAACATTTTAATGATAAATAATTCCTGCAATCTAAGATATATGCACACTAGAACAGATGTTTGAAATCAATATTTAAAATAATTTTGGCAAACTAAAATAAAAAATAGTAAAATTTTGGAATAGAATTGGATGGAGCTCTGTTCATCCAATGGAAAGGAAATGCCAAATAAAAGATGGAGGTGGACTGGGCCTGCCCAGAGAGAATTCGACGCATATTTCTCTCTCCTGATGGTAAGAGAAAAAGTAAACCCAGGGTGAGAGGACTGTGGCAGATAAAACAGGATTTCATGTAGTGTAGATTTCGAGACTTGGGGACGTTCGATGGCAGGGCAGGAACAGGAGGGAGTGGAGTGTTAGGCTGGATGCTCCAGGAAGCACGAAGAACCAAAGTAAGTAAGATTCATGGTGTGTTCGATAACAAAGCAATGTTTTAGCATTTAAATTTAAAGTTAATGTTCCTTTAAAATTTATTTAACCTTATTGATAAACCTTAACCTTAGGTATAAAAGTTCTAGCATAAAATGATCTTGTTGCAAAGATATAATTTAAAGATGGTGCCTTCCACTGTCGACACAGTTTACAAAAAAAATTATTTGACTTTTTTTTTTTTTTTTTTTTTTTTAAATGCAATGTTTTCGCGTGAAAATCCGAAGACATTTTTATGGTACTTTTCGTTAACAAAATTGCATATAAGAATTTTGAAATTAAACAATAATTTATCTTTTATGTATTAAAAACTATGAACCAAATGTCCACATAAACGATGGGTTGCAACTTCAAAAGTACAAAAGTAGGATACTTTTGATGAAGAAGTGGAAATGAATCATAAGTTCCGCAGAATAATTTTCCAAATAACACAATATTATTCGAGGTTGATTCTGAAAATAAAGTTTTAAGTGAAGAAGCCTAAAAATATCGGATAAAGTTTTGCTCTGCATACATCAAGTCGATAGGACATCCCCAGTCATATGACCCGCGTCACTATGGCAAGAGCAACCTAAATTCGCTCTCGTAAAAGTCAATAAATTCCATAATATTTTGTTGTAAATAATGTTCTAAATCTAACTCCCCTAACAAAAGTTAAGTGGTGACAAATCTGGTCTTCTCGGAGGCCATATAACACAGCTAGCCCTACCAATCGTGCATCTAGATTGCAATGAGTGGGCAGGTGATACTGTTGAAAAATTGTTCTAATGTTATTTTCGAGTTCTATTTGTTTGTTTGTTGCATGAAACAGACTACATTGAGTATTTTACAGCTCATAATTTTTATGCAATGCCTGTAAGTCCCGCGTGCAAAAAAGTTACATTAAAAGAAAACTTGCACAATTGACAGTTATTTGCCGAAAAAAAAAAAACCACCCGTATTTCATTAATTACTTTTGAAGTTATGGTTTTCTTAAAAGTGTCTGTTTCGATGTTTCTGTAATTTCAAGAACACTTTTAAAAAAAAACGTTACATTTCTTTCCGACTTTCCAATTTTTTTTTTTCCAATCCATTGAAGTTGTCCAATACTACAAACATGGGTTTTCAATAAGTTAAAACTCATTCAGCTGCAAAGAATTACTAGTCATGAAACCATGGAAAGCATGTTAATCACTGGTGTGCATTACGTTTAATATAAAAGGCGTCCTTCCTTTTGCAACTGCTAATCAATCTTAGGCATGCTTGGTTTTTCATTTTGGATTAAAAAAATGTTTTCAGTTTATTTCCCATTAAACTGACAAAAAATTTTCTTTTCTCCTATTTCTCTTGCGTGATATTATTAATAAACGTTAATGAGATAATAGGAATAAGAAGCATGGAAGTTTTTTTTATTGTTTTCAAGTATAATTTGATGAGTCACATTTTTTTTTAATAAATTATATTTTGTCACTAAACCTAACCATTACACAAAAAGGTACACACCGTCACAGATAGAAAAAAAAAAATGAAATAATCTATAAAGGATTCTGTGAAGGAATTAAATAAGAAAAAAAAAAAAAAGTTTTTGTTTCTTAAACTGTTATCACTGGAATGCAATTTTGCCAGCAGGGCGAATTCAGGTATTTTGAAGACGAAAATTAAACTGTTCAATACCTTCTTAAAAGCCATAACATTTTGTAATTATAAAGTTCCAGAAAAATATGCATGCCGTACGATGGAACTAAAATATTAATAAAAGGAATGGCAAAATAATTTTTTGTGCAGAAAATAACCTGAAAGAAATCGTTTCATTTTGCTAAATAACATATTTTTACCTCATAATAGTACCAACTATTAACTTGAATGATGAATAAGAACTTTATAAACAACAAACTTTTTCTCTTAAATAAAGCTATAAAAACTTAAAAACTATATAGTGGCTGGAATTACGGTATCTTAAGAATAGTTTTTCCAGTGGCATAGAGATTTCTTTTCAAGTTTCAAGACAGAAAAAAATAATAATTAAAGGGAATCGAAATAAAGAAAAAAAAAAACCTCTATTCAAAAGTTTTAAATTCTTTGTTTTTCACCCTTTCAAATTTTCTCAATTCAGTCAAGTCAGTCAATACTAAACAGAAAAGGGCTTTTACTTAGTAGAAATCTATTCAAACGCAAAGTATTATAGTTAATGAAGTAAGAAGAACATAGCTAATTAGGGATATGCATTAGCTTTAATAGGATGGTAAAAAACTCGTTTCTTTAGCAGTTTTTAATCTTTCTTAACTAATTTAGTAGTTTAAAAACTTGCTTGAATTACATAATTTTTTTCTACTTGGTTTTTGTGCGTAATAACAAGCTAAAGAGAGGATGCACATAAGACATTGAATATAATAAAATTATCTCCTCCGTTTACTTTTAAAAAATTATTGTTTCAATCACATCCAAAAAAATCGAATATATGCAATTAAATGCGGAAATTGGCGATTTATGGTTTTTCTTGGAGCATGTAATATTTTATTTTATTAAATGATTTTAATTTAATTATTTCATATTCGGGATATCATGCAATGATTAAGAAAACAATTTAATAGTAGATTTTATGGCATTTGAAATCAATCAATTTCATGAGATATTGGATTAATCTATATAATTGTTTCCTTCGTTTCTCATTGATTGGGAGTTAATGTGTTATTATTTAACTTCCGAACAGGAAAACTAGGCTGAATGCTTTTGTATACAAAGAGACACCTCTGTAGGTTGGAAAGTTCTTCTGTTGGGATTCTGAGACAAAGCTAAACAAACTCCTCAGACATAGTAACTTAGAATAAGCATTCAAAATTTAAGTCAAACTAACTCTAACTAAACTGTAAAATAGTAATTTTAAGTTATTTTATATTTTTATTATTGCTATACTATTATTATTCATATTTATTAATTCTATATAAAAACAGCGAAAAATATTTATTATAATAGCATCAGATTTTATACGTTAGATATTCACGAAGTGCATTCATTAATCTGGCATTTTAATGAAAAACGGCTAATACCATGTCGGATCTGTGGCACCATTTTCTAATGCATAAAAAATCTAATATTTTAACTCTTTAATAGAAAATGAGTGTTTTTTTTTTCTAATGATGTGATTAAAAGGAAAGTCTTTTCCACTTTTCATTATGAGATTCTTGCGTGACATGCCTTCATTTTCTGCAAAGACATAGTTTAAGACGTCGCGCATTTACTCTTGGCTTAGTTTCCATCAAATTTGTTGAAATATCTTTCAAAACAAAATGTGTTTGTCATGACATGAACAGACAGTCTCATCAGTTGTTAATTAGTTTCCAAATTAAAAAGCATGTCAGATATAAATAATTTTTTTTACCTGTTAATTTTTTATCAGTTATCAAGTTAAATAATGGATTGCAATTTCAAAAAGAATATAAAGAGAAAGCTCAAGTATTGCATCCAAAATGCTCATAAGATTCAGTGAATGATTATTTAAATGACACATTTTCTATTCAGCGCATAAATAGAAAAAAAATATAATGTAAGAGAAAATTTATATACTGAATGAAAAATTGATTTCAAAAGGGTTTTTTTTTGTTCTATTTTTTTCAATTTTCTAAAGTCAGTCAATACCTAAGAATAACTTTTCCCTTAAATCACAAAAAAAAAAAATAATAATAATAATAAAAAAAAAAAAAAAATCTCATTCAGTCCCATTCAACCGTAATGAATTACAGATAAATAAGGAAATGATGAGATTGCTAATTACTAAGAGTTTTTATCTTTAAATAATATAAAGCGGTTTTTTTTAATCTTTCTTAAGCATGTTCAATAGTTTTATTGTCAGATGTTTAATAACGTTTTTTTAATTTCATCGCCTTGACTTAACATTCTTAATACCATTCTTGAAGAAAAATAATGTTTTTTTAAATCTTTTTGTGTATAATTACTATTGATTAATTGTTAACGACGTAATAAGCATGATAAACTAAAATTGAAATTTTTATTAATTAAATTTTGAATAGTTACAATAAAATGATCCGAAGTTTTGAATCAAAGATTTTCTTAGTAAACATAATATTTCCTTTCCTCGATCTTTTTAATTAAATAATACAATACAACGGAAGTAAAGACTTAAAATAGAAATTCGTTGATTAAGAAAAGAATTCAACAATATATTTTCTGGTATATTTACAGGTAAGACATAATCTAAGGTTCTATAATGACTGCTTGTCATTTTTCTTATACTTAATAGCAAAAAAAAGAATAGAAACTAGAAGAGATCAGTTTTGAAACCAAAAGTACATGAGTCAACACTATGAATAGGGACAATACACTCATGTCCATAAATTAAGGATAATGAAGTTCAGGCAAAGAAAGAGACAGAAGCAAAACAAATTTGACTTATTTGTAAAGTCTATTTATTAAACAAAAGGTAAAGAGCAAAAAAGATGCTATATATTTGACATAATTAATAAAAATTGCGATTTTTACTTCCTGGAGCAAATTTCAAAAAGAACCTATTCACAAAAAACAGTATAACATGGTTAGTATGATGGTTAATATGGAGTATGTCTCCCGGACGATGCAATACAGGCCTTACAACGCATAGGCATGCTGAGTATCAAATTATCAATCTGATCTTGGGGAATATTACACCACTCATCAAGCAATGCCCTCCGAAGTTCCGGTTGACAGGTGGGAGGGTTGACGGGCTGCAATTCGTCGGCCAAGCATATCCCACACATGCTCTATTGGATTCAAGTCCGGTGAGTATGCTGGCCAATTCATACGGGTGATATCCTCCAATTGAAGGCATTCGTCTACAATGTTTGCACGGTGAGGACGGGCGTTGTCATCCATAAACAGAAATTCAGTACCCATGGCGCTCCGAAACAAACGTACATGTTTTTCCAGAATGACATCCCGATAGATGTGGCCTGTCATCGTTACACTTTGAACATGTAGGTCAGTTCTGGAACCAAGAATAATTCCTCCCCAAACGAGCCATCCTGCACCACCGTAACGGTGTCGTTCAATGGTGTTCTCTTGGTGGTAACGGGTACCTGGCGCTCTCCATATGAAAGTCCGGCGAGAATCAGACTGCAAACTAAACCTGGACTCGTCGGAAAACATCACACAAGACCACTGTTGCGGTGTCCACAATGCATGCTCTCTACTCCAGGTTAATCGCAGTGAGTTGCGGTAAGTGGAACACATCTGACAGGCCTACGAGCATATAGACCAATGTGCCCTAAGCGTCTGTACACGGTCTGCCTTGAAACTGTCGTACCGGTAGCTGAAGAGAGCTGACGAGACAGGTCTGATGCTGTGCTCCGTCTGTTTCTTTTGGCAGTAACTGTTAAATACCGGTCCTCATTCGGCGTTGTAACTCGGGGGCGACCTGTGCTGTAACATCTGCTCACATTGCCATCATCTTGGAATCGTTGCCAAAGCCTGGAGATGACACTCTGGGCCATTCAAGTTCCTCGGATACTTCCAGCTGGGTGCGTCCACATTCCAGTCGTCCGATAATTCTACCACGTAAAAAATCATCCAAATGCTTCCTTTGTGCCATAACTATGCGGTTATTGCACTGAAAGGCTTTTTAATGCGCTTGTGAACAATTTTACTTTGCCACCATTCATATATACCCTCTCTTACACTCTCGTCATTGTGACGTACTATCCGCGCCATCTGACATCTATCCGCGCCATCAACCTGTAATTTGCATATTCTTCTTCAAGATGTGTGTAATAATTCTACATGTGAAATTTTTTATTTTGGAGTTCAATTTCTGTGTGATTCTGAATTATCCTTAATTTATGGACATTAGTGTACTATAGATATGCCAGAAGATATAACCTCCCTCCCACCATCTCCAACCCCCTGTTGATTTGGAGAAGAAAGGCAGAGGGGTATACTCCTACACCTGATAGAGATATTGCTTGCTAGCCGCTAGCCTCATTATATATCTAATCAGATAACAAGTACCCAACTTCAGAATACATATATATATTACATATTAGATTTATCTTTTATTAAGATGCTAATGGTTAGGAAATACAACTGATGTTCGAAAAATATACAACCGAAAATAAGTTTCTAAAAATGTACCAAAAACTGACACCTAAATGTATTAAGACACTTTATATCCATTAAACACGTTTCTTTATTTGTAAATGTTCTAAACATATCTTTTATTAAGAAAAATTCTAAAACATTTATTTTTAAATTAATATTTTTATTTTCATTGCAGACATAAAAATTAATTTTAAATTAATTCTAAAATAATTCATGTTAGAAATTTTATCTTCAATAATTCTGAAACCATACATACATAAAATCTACCCTTTAAAAAGATGAAAGTCGGAACAACTTCATTCAGAGAGATTCTTTTTTTAATAATAATGATTAGAAACGCACTTTTCGTCGGTGACGAACGAGAATTTTATTTCCTAATGAATGTAAGAAAAAAGAAAAAATCAAATGAATTCCAAAAATGGATCTACTTCCTACTTCCCGCAGTCGTTAGTAAATCATACGATACATAATATATATATATATATATATATATATATATATATTTGTGTATGTGTATGTGGAAAAGCCATAAAATCGTTGTAAAGTGTAGTCGATAGCTAAGTAGATTTTTGCAAACAAATAAAAAGTCATGAAACTTTAATCTTTCAATATGAAATACGGAATTAATGAGCTCCCAGATAAACCATGAGATAGAGATAAACACTATGTCAAAAAGCTGTGAAAATTGCAGTAAGACAGTCACAGTCGCCGCGTCATATAGTCACTCACAGTGAATGAAATAAAAATAAAACTATAATTAAAAGTGTTTTTGCTTTAGTACTTCGCTGAGCGTGGGAAGTGAAGAATCAGAGAAAGTTCATAAACAGAAATGTTAAAGCTGCAAATAATTATAGAAGACGAAAAGAAATTTGTGATGTGGAAATGTGGAAACAGCTGTTGTGTAGTAATTGAATTTTTAATTATGGGTCAGGAAATAAAAATGCAGAACAACAAAAGGTATTATTGCATATATGTACGGAAGTGTCTTTTTACGTTCTACAGAAATGTTCATTTAAAGTTGCATTTTTTAATTATCTTGGAAAAATAGGGGTTTTATAAACGCATGGAACCAAAACACGACATAAAATTGAAAGCATAAAAAAACTCAAAACTTTAGAAAGAAGTTTATGACCCAAAAAATTTAAGAAGAAATTTGCTAGTAGTAGAAATTTAGTAGAAATTTGCTACTTTCGAAACTTTAAAAAAGAATTTGAAGTTTTTAAAAATCTGAGTGAAATTCATATAAAAGCCTAAAAAGAAATTCAATTCATTTCATAATTCTGAAAATCAATGTAGTGTTTTGTAAATAGTATCTATATTTGATAATGGTCAATGAATTGGTTCCAAATAACTTTTATCTTCTGAAACAACTGCATATACAATACTTTTTCGGTGTGGTTTTCCTAACTTCATTCTCGTTCTGGGTAGCACTTTAGCTCTTTAGCATATCTCGACATACATATGTTACCGATAAAAAAAATCAGCTATTTACAATGATGGTTCTACTAATTTAATAATAATACCCAAACATAATAATAATACTCCATTAAATATAATAATAATACTCCATTTACTATTCAATACTCCATTTACTATTCAATTCTCATCAATATTCTCGGTCTGTTCAGCCCTCGTGTGCACAAGACGACCGTAAGAGCGGCAAACCAAACCTAATATTCTCGTCATTAACAAGATGATTTACTAATTTATTGTTAATCTTTTACGCTCTCGTATCAATTTTATTGTGAAGAGGATTAGTTTTTCTGTGTAACTACTATGCAGATTTCTCGTCCGGCGAGCACATCTAAAATTAGTTCATTAATATCATCGTCCATTAAAAACGCCATTCACAAAAAACAATCCGTCTAAATTATAAAAAAATGAATGAATGGTTTGGAGTGATGGGGATTTCGTTTGATATTGTTATAGTTTGACTACGTTGTTCGTAACACTTCCATGTCAAATTTCTCTTCTACAGTGATATACTTACTGATTTTATTTTAGTGGAGGTAATCCTGAAATATATATAAAATAAAAAATTGAGTTTCTCTTGTCTTTTGGTGTTAAAGTTCCTTTTCAAATTTATTCAATTAATAAGTAGACTTAATGGTATTTTTAGTTCAATTATGCCCAATATGACCGAAGAGGGGGTATATATATATATATATATATATAATAAAATAATATATATATATATATATATATATATAATAAAATAATATATATATATATATATATATATTATTTATTGATTTATGCATATATCTACTCATATATGTGAAAATCAATCAAGTCAATACTATAGAACTGGAAGCAGAAATAAGAGCAAATTCAATAATCCAATTAGTAGCCATTGTTTTAGCATACATCGACATGTATCACGAAGATTCTCGAAAGATATTTCTAACATTCAAATTACATAAAATAAATCCCGAAATACATATGTTCTTCTCATGTAGCTCCGTCTAGTGTCAGACCGATCGACCTTAGAATAGGGCCTGATCCCATTTATATTTGTGTACATATATACAAAATGACCGTAATTAAATTGGTTGTACTCAAAACGATCTGTAGCACGAATTATCTTTCGGAGGGTAGCAAAATTGTTCACAGAAATTTAGAATAAATAGTTTCAAGCAGAAACAAATAGTTGCAAAAGGATATCCTATAATGGTTATTATGACACTTTGCAATGGTGAAAGATTAAACCAGACATGTCAAGCAAAAACAACTATCAAACTTTTATTGAGCATTGCATTTTCAGTTTGTAAAGCGTTCTTGTGATGTCGACTTTGCGTCACTTAATAAAACATCTACAACTGAACGTTATCTGCCCTGATGGAATGTTCTTCATACCCTATGTGGAATTGTCAACTAAATAGGCATTTTCGCAATTCCACCATGATGATAGGTTACTATGAAGCAACCACCTCTATATTATCAAAGTGCATCCTATATTACACAAACACTGTTGTATCACCCCATTCCGATACAAACGCCGAGAGACTGGAGTTTCAGTAAGAGTGGTGTTAGTGTCATGCTCAGTTCCTCTTCAAACTCAATGGATGGCCTTCTAACCAATAGATCTAACACTCAACATGGGATAGACATGGAATTTTTTTAGAATGTGCATTCAATTTTGATTTGAACTTTCTCAATTCGTAATCCGACGAATTAATCCCATATGTATTGAAATGGCATAACACAAAATAATTTTTTTAAAAAATACATAATGCATCGCTTTCATAAACGATTTTTGTTGCACCTATAAACAAACCAATAGTCGCGCGCATATTTTTTAATTCACCCCCCCCTCAGAAAAATTAAAAACAATGATTTTGTCAAGAACCACTGAAATTTATTATAGATTAATTAATGAATGCCCTATTAAACCTGTTTAACGAAAAACATTTCTTACCATATTTACATTTACAACAAGAATATCATAAACAATGTTTCAACTTCACAAAATTGGTTTCAACATCTCTGTTGCATATATTCCACTTGCAAATATGCATGTATTCCTTTGCTGACATCAACAAAAATAAGATTATTTACCTCAGACACATCCCTATTGATATATCATATCCTGATAGCATCAACACAGCCGTAGTGGGCGATGACGTGGATCGATG
>BPLR01009107.1:0-37762 GCA_021605095.1 Caerostris extrusa | reverse complement strand
AAGAGATAAGATAATTGGAATAAATTCTTAATTGAGCACTACAAACTTGGGGTGAGGATTTTGGAAAGGCCATGGATATGCTTTGAAAATTTTTGTTTCGTTATTCCGTCTTAAATTAATTTATAAGAAGTACATAAAAGTATTTTTTTATGGTATGAAAGTTCATTGTATACTTGAAAAACAGCTGAATGTATTATTAGTAAATAAAAATTTGAAAAATACTACATTTTTAAAAGATGATGTTAAAGGACTGATAGTTTTTAAAGAGGATAGTTAATTGTTATTAAACACGCATTTATTGTGAATTCTGTCAAGGATTATCAATAGTAATTTCTGCCTTATATTTAAAAAAAGAAAAAGTGTTGAAATTTTTTTTAAAAATTATTCATTATACTGTTAACAAATTTTAATTGCAAAAATTCTAAATTATCAGGTTTATATTTGACAAAGAAAATTATGAAATAAAAAAGTGTTCTTCTCAAAAAGCAAAATTTTTAAAAGCACAAATAGCAAATTATGCACTTGAGAATAACGTTGTCTTACTTTTTTTAATATGATTAAAAAAATCCGTTAAAATCTTGACGAAAAAAGCGTAATGAAATGTTATAGCGACAGCAAATTATAACAGGATATATATACTTTTGTTTGCTTTCTTTAGATTACCAAGTTTTTGAGTCCTAATTAGGTTGAATTATGCATTCATTTCTTAATGTTTCATGCTATTTAAAGCTTGTTATCCTGCTGTCAACTTCCCGACCTTGTTTAAAATTAGGATCTCACTTCTTGTTTGCATTTAATTATTCTAAAGATACGAGAAGGTATATTTTCCATAACTGAGTTTTTAAGTTTTTTATTTTATGTATATATAAAATTTTTAAATCTTTTCTCTCATTAACTTGCTTTTTTAGCTGATGTCAGCTTATCAAATAATTTTAGTGTTTTTCCTTTTCAGCCAGAAAATATTTTCGGTCCTGTTGAGTTACATAAATTTGATATCATTGGAAATTTATATTATTAATATATAAATGGAATAAAATTTGTATAGATAAATAAATATTTTAAAATAGTTCAAATAATGTATATGTGCACTATAAATTATAAGAAAAAAAATATTTTCTATATTAAGGTACATTTACCATAATGTAATACTTTGAAAAAAAGTAAGATTGTAAACAAATTAAACATGAAAGAGATATAGTCATTTTCATATAAATTTGTTATATTATTTTAAAGAAAAAAATTAATATCTTAAGTTAATAATTAATAGCAGTCGATGGTCAAGAAATATTTCTCTTATGTAGCATTACTAAATAAGTTTTATCACACTGTAACGTTTCGGCCAATATTAGACCTATAACGGCTTCAAGAGTATAGTTAGATATCGAGACAATTTTTTATAATCTCCTGTAAAAACAAATTATAGGCTTACTAATTTATGGAGTAAAATATATTAAAATTTTCGTAAAATATGTGTAAATTATTTATGGAAAAGAAACTAATATTAAATATTTAAATTTTCCTGTCTGTGTTATTCGTATATATGAATGTTAGAGATCTGATTAATATAATCTGTAATACAGAATGAACATTTATAAGATGAAAAACTTGTTATTAAACACGTATTTATTATAAATTCTGACATTTGCAAAATCCATATCCCTGCCTTATGTTAAAAAAAATTGTTATTTTTTTAAAAAAATTATTCATTATACTGTTAACAAATTTTAATTGCAAAAATTCTAAATTATCTATTTATAAAATAACTTTAGGTTTATATTTGACAAAGAAAATTACAAAAAAATAAATTGTTCATCTCAAAAACAAAATTTTCCAACACAAATACTTAACTATGCACTTGAGAATAACGTTGTCTTCACTTTTTTAATATGATTAAAAAAGCCGCTAAAAATCTTAAGAAAAATGACTGAAAAAGCGTAATGAAATGTTATGGCGACAGCAAATTATAACGGGATAAAAAAAAAGTTATGTTTTGTTTTGCTTTCTTTAGATTACGACGTTTTTGAGTCATAATTATGTTGAATTATGCATTCATTTGTTAATATTTCATGCTATTTAAAGCTTGTTAAAAAAAAAAATCCTGCTGTCAACTTGACCTTGTTTAAAATTAAGGATCTCACTTCTTTGTTTGTGTTTTTAATTATTCTAAAGATACGAGAAGGTATCTTTTTTTTATAACGGTTTAAGTTTTTTATATATATATACAATTTTTAAACCTTTTCTCATTAACTTGCTTTTTTAGCTGATGACAGCATATGAAAGAATTTTTAATGTTTTTTCCTTTTCAGCAGAGAAAATATTTTCTGGCCTGTTGAGTTACATAAAATTTAAATTTATTATTAATATATGAAAGGAATTAAAATTTATTACTGATTAAATAAATATTTTTAAGTACACTTTAAATAATGTATGCATTAAAAAATATTTTTTTATTGTAAGAATCTACATTTTTGATAATGTAGTACTAAAAAATTTAATAATGCAAATAAATTAAAATTGTATTTAAAGCATAGAATGATATATAATTTATTTCATTTAAAATTTCCGTGTTGTTTTTAAGGAAAAAAAATTTAATCTTAATTAACCAATTTAAGATTAAATTTAATTAGTTAACTTAAGATTTAAATTAATTAATTTAAATCTTAAAGTTAATAAATTAATAACAGTCAATGATTTCTCGTATGTAACACTATTGAATGCGTTTTAACACACTGTAACGTCTGGGTAATGTATTTACCCTTATTTTTATGTAACTTGGCCTTAAACTTGGCTTATTTAGCCTATATTAAGACTTATAACGGCTTCAAGAAGAGGGGCCACTTTCAGTATCGTGTAAACACTTTAATTTTTATTTACAAGCACTATATGTATACATATAAAGAACTCTCAATTATATAATTTATTATTTACAAAAACGAAAATTAAAGCTTTAATTTTGATTCACAATTGTACGAATAAATCACAGTACAGTAATCCAAGGTTAGAGAATTTCAAAGTCTACGCCGAATCTAAAAATACGTGGTCTACGGCAGATCTTAATTATCATACGGCGTGATACACGCAACCACAAGGAGCTCACTTTGGAAACAGGTTGTATTTTCTGCCTATTCAGTCACTTAAAAAACCACGTCTGGTCTACTCGTAGCAGAACTGTCTCTTTTCTTCTCCCAAACCCCGTCTTTAAGAAAATCCCTCAAGAGGGTGTGGGTCACCTTCCTTCACTTCTCATTGGAGTAGGCATTTCTCAACTCGTCTTTCACCAGTCACGTTGGAACAACTCATAGTACGGTTCATTTCAATCTGTAGTTGTCTCGAACTTTGAAGGTCGTACGCTAATTTCTTCATTATACATGTTATCGGATATCTATTATCAGATATGACGGCCAGGATTTTCTCACTAATACAAAATTCTAATTGCATGTGATATAACTACCCACAATAAATCTCATCTGCTGTCAAATTTGAGTGATGGGTTTTATGTATTTGTCAAATAACATACATTCCACTTTCCTAGGCATGCAATGCCAAAAACTGTTCTTGTGAGAAACAAATGCTACAATATATTTCTCGTATGTAACACTATTGAATACATTTCTCGTATTTAACACAGGTTTCTTAATATGAGAACATTATGAAGTCATAGTTTTAAAGTTTGCAAATATTGAAATTGTCTTACTCGTAGTCAGATGGTAATCAGCACATACTAAGGGAGACTCGGATCTGTCGATTGCAGGCGTTGTAGATTAATTTCATGAAAAGAAGAATCGATGACGATTACAATGTGGTGATGGAGTATGTAAGCATTCGGCTTTCGCTACTGAAATACCCACTGAGAATATTTTTGGGTGATCTTGAGTACAATTCGCAACTGATCATCTGCACTAGAAGGCCCACAGTAATTCTTATAAATTTAATAAGGAGACTCGTACAATAGTTCATTTGCAGGTCTCTTGATAATACCGAATTCTAATCAGCATAAAATTTAAATCAACTTCATAAGAATAGGTTTAATTTAATTTTATAGAGCTTTAATTAATACATTCAGGGAATATCGCGATTAGCATAAGACGAATCGAAATGATGTTAAATTTACTCTCTACTTAAGAATATTTAAAGGCTGTTTAATATGAATGGCACTTTTTATGTTATCAAACCATCTGCACATTTGCACATTATACTTAATCGTTGTATTAATATAAGTATAATAAAACTAAATTTGTATTTTATTCTTGATTAAACTTGTAGCCCTTTCACTTAAAATATGTCATTCCTGGCCCAGAATTTTTTAAGGAGTTTATTATAATGGAATATCAGTTTGACTAAGGAACCTGTAACAAAAAAATTGACGAAACTTTGAACTAATTCCATTTTTGTGATGATAGTACAGTACATGTGTCTTCAACACCAGTAACACCATGTCATGTCTTCAACACCAGTAAGATAAGGATCTTCCATGACTACTTTTAGTACATTTCTATCTTGTTTTCCTCTCATATTAAATTAAATTCAAAAACCTCTAAGTGATCAATTATGTCATCAACTCCATGTCACAATTTCATTGAATCTATAGCCAATTTTTTACGAAACCATGATAGTAGCTATTCAACCATACAGTAGAAATTCAACAAATCGCTTATTCATGGACTATTTCAAATTCATATTAAATACATGAAAAAAATAATGAATATTATTTTTTATGTTTAATCAGAAAATTGCCTCTGCATCTTTGCTTCCACTCATCAGTACACCAATTGAATATTAGAATCAATCATTTGAATACCAGATGGTATTAAAAGGCATCTTATTTAAGACATATCCATCCCTAACTTGTGCTACAACAACCATCCCATATTTCTTGGATCAACAAAACTTTCCACTCCATGCTTCTGAGCTTAGTCTTAATTTTTGTTGACTGACCACTCCAACCGTATAATTCCTTCACATGTCCTGCTCACGCCATTCATCCCTCTGAATTCGCGAACGTCCGACGCTGGTAAACAGCGCTTTAAGTCCCCGTCGACTGTGCCCAGGGAACTGCTCCGTCTCCATCCATCATGCCACTTCAGATGATGGCATCGACTTCGGGGACTGATCTATTCTGATGGATGCACTTCCGGCCTCACGTTAGAGGGTCAGCTGTGTTCGAACGCGTTTAGTTCGCTGCTACGTTGCGATAATTATGCATTGGTGAAGTTGAAAAGTATTCAGCTGAAAATATTTCCTGCAATGGTATTAAAAAAGATGTGTTAATGTCCTTAATTTATCAATTTGAATACGTTATAGAATTTTTTAATTGACTAGATTCTTTTTACGGAAAACATGAATGAAGTCAGCCTTGTATTGAAGCAACTTCAGTGATTATTCTTTCCATGATTTCACGGATTGCAAAATTCTATTTCACCGATTCAACAAATTCCATGTTTAAAAACATTGAATTTGTACCCTTCTAAAATAGTGGCCCATCAGTTTTGAATATGTACAATGGTTATTGTTTTATTCAAAATGAAATCCAAATTGGCCCCGTCTTAATTTATCCTTCCGGAGATAGGTTTATTTTGCAAATAAAAATATTCATTTTATTATAAATAAGTGATTTTTAACTTATTGTAAATTAGCATTGTTTATTTGACCCTATTTAATATTGAAAAAGATTTGATTATATAATAATAAACTTATTAAACCTTCTACTATATAGAATTTTAAAATATTGCTAAACTTGAGCTAAACTATTATCATGGGCGTATCACTGTATTAATTGTTATTATGAAATTATTTGATACATAATCCGCTTAAAATACCTAATTACTCTTCGTGAACGATGCACTTGTCAATGAGTTTTGTTTTCAAATCTCATATATAATAAAAGCTACTTGAGACATTATTACATAAATAATTTGTTTAAAAAAGGAATTTCAGTAGATAAAATATCTCAGCTTTCTCCGATGTTTCTATTTTTATGAAGAATCAGAGTTAAAACTACACAGATTTGATAAGCTAGACCTCTCTGAACATCCCAAGTTATAATTAATTATATATATTTTAATAGCTATAACTCCCGGAACACTTGGAATTGTAAATGTTTATAGAGATATTTTGAACTACATTTCCATGACTAATTATAGAAATCAATGATTATTACTCCAAATTATTAATAATTTACAGATATTTAAAAAACTGCATTTTAAGAATTACATTTGACCAAAAAAATTGTCTTTCCTACTTTTGTTTCATTTACCAATATATATTACTTGAAACCTCATTAAAAAAGTTATTATAGGCTAAATGGAGTGACTATAACTGTCTGTATAGAAACTCCATATCTCCGAATAATTACAAAAATAATTATTATTACTCCTAATTAATAACTGTTTACAGATATTTGCAAAACTATACTTTCCTGAACATCACGAATTGTAACTATTTAACTTAGTAACTAAATTTTCTTGAATGATCCCAGTTATTAATTATATTACATGGAATTTGATCCCTCCTGAAATGCCAATCAGTTTAGAAAATATCCTTCGAATATTGTTGTTTATCCAAATAAAATGTAAATTTGATCACCTCTTATATTGGTCCTTCTGGGGGCTCTGGTTTATTTTGCAAATATAAGTATTGATTTTTATAAATAAGTCATTTTTGTAAGCATATGTTAATTTAACATTGTTTATTTAATCCTATTTAATATTGAAAAAGCTTTTATTGTATAATAATACACTTTTACACCCACTACAATGCAGAAGATTAAAAATATCTCCTAAATTGGCCTAAAATATTGTTATGGGCTTATCACTACAGTAATTGTTATTATGAATTTTTTGGCATATAATCTGCTTAAAATACCTAATTTCTTTTGTAAAAGATGGAAGAAAGAAGATTCGCTATGATAAAAGACAAAATCATCAAATATATTATTTTAATTATTCTATGAATTCGTTAACTAAATTAACAACATTTGCTTACAGTTATTTATTAAAGTAATTTAAAAATCATGATACATTTATTTTGATAAAAAATAAGCAGTTAGTGATATTTTAAATTATATAAATGAAATAATATTTAAAAATGATATAATTTTTATTTTAAAAGAATATAGATATAGTTAGCCACATTTGAGAACATAAATGAAACCTTTTGATGTGTTTTTACATTTGTTATCAATAGATATCATCTTGACTAAAATAGTAATTGAATTAAATAATTAAAAATAAAAATTAATATAAAATACTAGATATAAATGAAATCAGAAAGTTATTTATTTATAAATAATTAGATTTGTGCCGAATAATTTCAAACAATATACTAAATATGATAATATTATTTTAAAATAAATATGATAACTATATCATAAAATATAAAAAATATTTGTCTTCAAATATTATTATTCGCGCATTATAGATATTGAATAATAATATATACACACTTATTCAAACATATATTTGCCTTTAATAAACAACCCAATAATATGATTTTGACGCATTATTAGGATTTTGATTTATGACGTTAGTTCAGTTAATAAATAATCTAAAATTTATTTGAGTAGCCCAATTGATTATTTACTTTAAAGATGACATTATTTGGTATTATATTTTTAATTTTTTAACAATATTCTTAAAAATGTCTATTACAGATGATTTTCAATAGCAAAAAAAAAGAACTCAATTTTACGACTATGAATAACACGTTTAATATGATGAAATAAATAAAAGACCATAAATTAAATTGCATGGTTTTTACAAAAAATACAAAAAAAGGTATATAATAAAGTATTAATACATTCTAATTTAAAATATTTGTTCACAAACAAACCACTAAAAGCAATTATATCAACCTAATTAATTATAAGAGATTTTAAGAGATAAAAATTTATAAATATTTAAAGAATTTTAAAAGAACTAAAATATTTATACTTAATTTGTGTGAAACTATTAACACTATTGTTAAATAATAGTGTTTTTCTTGAATAAATAAGTATGTTTATTTTTAAAAATAACTAAAACATCTTTTAAAAGCATCCTAATTCATTATTTCAATGAAAAACATTTTAAATACGTTAATAAAAAAATCGTACCTTTAAAAAAAAAAAAAAAAAAAATTAATAATAAAATACTTTTTATTTATAAAAACATCTAAATTAATTTTCTTTTATTAGAAAAAAAGATATTTGTAAACACATTAATCAAAAATAAATAACTCTTTGAAAAAAAAAACAATAATTAAATAATAAAATTGAGTAAAAACAAATCTAAATAAGAATAAAATATTCTTTTTTACGTTTATTATGAAGAAAATTAACTAGATAATAAATCCCTTATTCAAATGGTAAATGATCTAAAATTACAATAGAATTACATAAAACGGTTACTTTAAGTAATGCAAGTGTTTCTGTATATTATTCTCAAGTTTTATTTGTTTCCTTTAATTTAATTTTGTAAACAGCACTTTTAAAACACACTGATTTCAATAATGTTTACCTTAAAACATTACTGTAAAAAATTTGTTACTTTAAACTCAAAATTTTTACTTTTTATTATTAGTGTAATAAATATTTAAGTAATATACTAATTTTACAGTGTAAAATATCTAAAATAGAATTTATTTGAAGTAAACTATACATCAAGGCATAAATTGATTTTGAACAGTATAAATACTAATTAACTATTTCACACCTAACAATATAACAATATTTTATGGTATTAAAGTAATGGTAAAAGGCAGGTGATATATAGTAATTATGTTTGGATTATTTTAACAAACTTATGCATCGTTCTTAAGTTCACGCAAAATTATTTATCTTCATAAAATACGAGGTTAAACATAACCTCCAAAACTTGCAAAGAATATATCATTGTATTTGCTTATTACACAAGGTTGAAAGATTCTTGTGCATTAATGAAGTTTATATTCTTGCCTAGCTTAAAATAATTTAGAAGAATGTGGTAAACTTGTATCATATTTCTTTTACATGTGCTAGACTGTACAAACAGCTGTCACCAATGCCACAAAATATAAGAAATACTAAAACCCTATATATTGCACAAAAATATTAGGAACTAAGATGTGTTATGGACTAGTAGAACAAGATAAAAAACATCATTTTGTGTAGCTGCAATATCCCCTGTCTACCCTCAGCTACATGTCTTGATATATGAACGATATCTTGGTTTTCTTTGAAGGGAATATTGAAAAACATGCTGCTTTGCTTTCATATGTCTCTGGTATAGCTGAGGGGGATCTGAAGTGTGGTAATTGATTAATGATCGTCGACCAGACTTGTTCGATAGAAGATAAACCTATTGAAAGTGCGGACTGTAGTATTAATAAAATTGAAATAGATAAAATTTATATTAAAGTTGTGCGAAATTGTTTCGTACTGCTGTAAACTAGTTTTAAATAAACCCTTAATAAAAGGAGGAACAACAGCCTCCAAAATTTTAAAGCTGCATCGATAACTGTTAAATGAAACAGATGACTATCCATGGCGAGTAGATGTAGGAAAACAATAACGACCGTTGGCGACTGTTGACGGACATCATTTTTAAATCATATCACATCATTTTTAAACTATCACCATTAACATAATTTTTAAACCACCTGTGAAGAAAATATGTATTTTGGAAATATGCAGTGATACCAAAGTCTAATACGATAATCGTAGTGTAATTGACAGAATAATGATTCGTATGCAATGATAGTAATATATCATTCATTTGTCCATGTGGAAGCATTTTTACACACCATTTTAGCCATGATAATGTCTTTTGTATTGTATAATTTATTCACTGCTTCACGTCTAAAGATATGTTCTGTCAGATGTTATAGTGTAATATAACATTCGAGCTACTGTTCTCAAGTTTTTAATACTATTCATAATGGCCAGGCGACCAAATTGTTTGCTTTTATATAATATGATCAGAAATCGCGAGGAAAATTGGCAAGCCTTTAAATCAGATGGATTCAAACCGAGCGGCATAATAGGGGAGATATTTCGGTGGGATTTTAACTACAATGAAGAAAATTTAATTTTCCATAATAAAAATTTTAAAATCGAAAGAAAAATCTATGCAAAACATTACGCAATAAAATTAATTTTTTTCTTTTAAAATTGCTTTTGCGTCACACGTATGTCAGGCTAACACCCTTATAAGTAATCGATTCGTGCGTTTTCGCATTTAAATCGGATGTTTAACTTTCTATGTTTATATGTTTAACTTTCCCCAAAAAGCTAATTGAACTATAGGTAGTTTAAAGAGTCTATAACTACGATACATAATGTCACAAAGCCAAGATGTCATTTGTCTGCCGTTGATGGATGGCTTAAAATCATTTTCTTTGATCCATTAATTGTTATTCTCCCAAGATGTCTGTTTTTTTCTTCAACTTAAGCCTCTTCAAAAAAAGTGGCTTCTGGCATTATCCTTAGTATTTCTGTGTCCAAGATGTACGTGATCATATGTGTTTATTTGCTGTACATGTTCATATGTGTCAGTACGTTCCTCATTCATTCACCTATTTCTTTATTCATATATTTGTGATATTATTAAATACAACACGAATACTAAATTTGCTAAGCATAGCCCATAGTTTTCATGAACCACAAGTCTTCTTTTGTCGTTGATACGTGCTCGTGGGATTTCACTGCCAAGCGCCAGTGAGAAGACACAATTTCAATGATTAAAACTGTATCCTTAATTCTTATATCATTAAAAATTGGTTCTTCTATAACGTAGACCTTGTGGAAATATCAAAGCTATTGTATAATTTCTTCTTTATATTGCATTTTACAAGGGTAATAGATATGGAATACAGCATTATCTTCCTAAAACATTGACTTTTAAAATTTAAATTAATGAAATATTAAAGAAATTTTTCTAATATTTTGCTCAAAGAATGCGAAAAAATTTGAAAGTTCGTTTGTTGGACATTGTACAGTACCATTTTTGTATCAAAATAAAATAAGAAAAAAAAAAAAAGGAAAGCAAGAAAGTTTTTATAGGTCATTGGAGCACATAAGCAATTTTAACTATTAGTAATAATCAAATGCTGTAACGAAAAATTAAAAATGCAAAACTATTAACATAGTTATCAGACAGCTCCATAACATCATTATTTTGTCTCACTCAAAATCTAGACCTAATTAATATTTGCAAAGGAACTCTAATTGATCCTGTTTTATCTGATCCTGATATTCCTCTTCCACAGAATCTACTTTAAGCGAGAATAAATGGCCACTGCTTAAAAGTTCCTTAAAGCGAGAGATACATTTGATCTCTCTGGTGGCAAGCGAAGTAAAGCATGAATATTGGCGAGGCATAGATGAGTCTTTGGAATTAGCAGCCGGAATAATTGCCTCGCTATGTCATTTCATCGCGGAATCGGCATGGAAATTGCAGAAGGGTGCATCCACTGCTCTTAATAAATGCGCCCTATTGAAGTAGTGGAGGTGTAAATCTTCCATTCAATTCTCGACGGTATCATCTGCTGAAAGGTAAGAGGTCACAGTTGGATGTATTTGCATGTCTACACTTTGAACGTTGAATATTTAAAATATGTATCCCAGGAAGGTAATTTAGGCTGAATATTTTGTACTCGATGAATAGTTTCGTATTGTTTTTTAATAATTATTTAAAGAAACAATAAAGTGTTCCTCTATTTTTAATGGAATTATTTAATATTAG
Source organism: Caerostris extrusa (assembly GCA_021605095.1). Taxonomy (NCBI): domain Eukaryota; kingdom Metazoa; phylum Arthropoda; class Arachnida; order Araneae; family Araneidae; genus Caerostris; species Caerostris extrusa. The sequence goes on along the minus strand of BPLR01009107.1, from coordinate 26,066 downwards.
TGCTGATATTTTATTATTTTTTGGACATTTAGACATTAGATTTTTTTTTTTTTAGGACATTTTATTCCATTTTGGGCACTTTAAATATAAACATTGAGCAAAAACTGTCAACAAACACAATTTCGTTGTTCAAAAGTGTTCTTCAACTTTTACATTATTAAATATAGAAGATTTATTTTCATTGATGTGCATAGTTTTGACATATTCTGTTGAGAGAGTTATTACTTGCAGGATAAAAGCAAGGTCATGGTAGTACCATTGTGAAAGGTAACATTAAACATGGCAATCATTAAAAGTCATGGTATTTCATCATGGTAATCATTAAATTATTTCATGAAACATGGTAAATAATGTGAAAACATTATTAAAACTAATGTACACTTTCTTCATTGTATTGCATTTTACATGGGTAATAGATATGGAATCTAGCATGATATTGCTGTAATTAAATTTTTTTATATTTAAGCTCAAAGAATGCGATGAAATTTGAAAGTTCATTTTTGGTCGTGGCAATTAAGTAATCAACCATTACCAATTTTTGTACCGAAATAAAATATGAAAAAATTTTTGTATAGTAAATTGGAACAAATAAATAATTTTAACTATAAGTAATAACCGAAACTATCAATATTTTAGAAGTGCAAAAATATTAACACAGTTAGCAAGCAGCTCCATAACAACATTATTTTCTATCACTCAAAACCTAGACCTAATTAATACATTGCATAGGAACTCTAATTGATCCTGTTTTTATCTGATCCTGACATTTCTCTTCAACAGAATCTACTTTAAACGAGAATCCAGGGCCACTGCTTTAAAGTTCCTTAAAGCGAGCGATACATTTTGATCTCTCTGGTGGCAAGCGAAGTAAAGTATGCTTACTGGCGAAGCATAGATGAGTCTTCGGAATTAGCAGCCGGAATAATTGCCTCGCTATGTCATTTCAGCGCAGAATTGACATGGAAATTGCAGAAAGGTGCATCCGTTGCCTCTATTAAGCGCCCTATTGAAGTAGGGGAGGGTGTAAATCTTCCATTCAATTCTCGATGGTATCATCTACTGCAAGGTAAGAGGTCGCAGTTGGATGTATTGGCATGTCTACTCTTTGAGCGTTGAATATTTAAAATGTGTATAGCAGGAAGAGAAGTTGTGTTGATTATTTTGTATTCAATCAATATATATATTTTTGTTTTTTAACTTTTATTTAAAGAAATAATATATATATATATGCATACATATAATGTTTGTAAATGAAAATTGAAGTGTTCCCATGAACCTGAAAATGGCCCTCTTCTTGAAGCCGTTATAAGTCTACTATGGGCCGAGACGTTACACCGCGTATTTGCAAGCAGTATAGGAGAAATATGGAAAAATTTCATCTAAGTGCTAAATGAGTGACAACAGTGAGGTAATTCTAAATGAGTAACAGCGGTGCAGTCCTTGTTGATGGCATAAAAATTAACTTTGTCTCTATTGCCAGCTGCAATAGAACAACAACATAAGTATGTAATTCCCTTACATTCCATGCTCCTTCCATTATAAGCATGCTATTCCATTATATGTGTCTGGACACTTAGAATATTTTATGTGCACATAATTTGCGGAGTCTTAATACAATATGAACTACAAATAAAATTTTAAAAAGTAGGGGGGGTTAAGATTCTGGTACTATTATTATCTTAAACTCAAATAAGAGTTTCAAATTCTTGAAATTGATATTTTACTTAAAGAACTGACCAACTGAAATGTACATTTAGCGCAAGAGCGTTAGTTGTTAAGTAAAACTTTATTGTTTGTGATGCATCAAAAGTCCTCGTGTTCCACATAAGTATGCCCCGAACAACACGTGTTGCAAAGGTTAAGCCTCCATGAGTGAATCACTGCCCTGTATTTGCGAGCGGTATAAGAGAAATATTGAAAATACCCAGCTGGGAGCTCATCATGTATAATAATGTGTCCAAAAAGAAAGAACAATTTTAAATTTAAAATTCCCGGGCATATGGTATTTCAATTTTCTTTTCTTTTTTTTGGTTGCTGGCATTATCCCTGACATCTGTGTGAAATATGATGTCAAAATATTCATTAGTTTTTCAGTTACGCTTGGTTTTGTGAGACGCTAAAACTGATTCTGGATTTTGGACACAGTAGTATCATATGGTTATTTACACAACTATCATCGAGATTCTGAAAGTAGTATCTGCAACGGTCTCCACCACTGGAATGAAACTTGAGCACTACTGCAAGGTAAAGATTCACTTTACCTCTAGGACACGAGGTGAGCATTATTATAGTCTGTGCAATTTTTATTTTTTAAGAATATAGGGCTCGAAATTGATAGTTAAATTAACCTTTCTGTTCTGCAAATTCTTACGGCCGAATATGTGTATTAAGAGGTTAAAAATCGATAAATTCACTTTATCGATCAAATACATATATTTTTTTTCATTTATAAATGCTTTTTTTAAAAAAGAAATCGTTTGAAAAGAAAACAAAGCTTAATTCATTTTTTCTGCATTAATAGAAACGGATGTACGCATTTAATAACTGAAACATACCAAAATTTTTATTTGCGTATGTAAAAAAGGAGTAAGGCAAAAAAAGAAGAAAATACCAATTAAATACATCTGAAAAATAAAAGAAGCATCTTATGTTACGATAAAAAGACATTATATTATTTTCGTATTAAAAATTATTTTTTTTTCAGTTGGAAAGATATATTCAATTTCCATGAATAAAAATGCAATTTTGGGTAAAAAATAAACATACAATATAAAATGTTCTTTTTAAGGACAAAAAAAGAGAGAGAAAAATGAAGAGCTGTAAGAAAAATAAAAAAGTGTTTTTTTTTTTTTTTTTAAAAAAGAAAAAAAAAAAAAAAAAAAAAAAAAACGATACAATAGAATAGAATTTGCAAAAAAAAAAAGTGAAGAATATTCTAGAAGAAAAGAAACTGCTAAAAGATCTTCAATAAAAAAAAAGAAACAATCATATATATTGCCACAAGATATCGGTATTTTTTTAATTTCTATTTCTAGCAAAAAATAATAATATAAAAACAAACCTAAATTAATTAACAAAAAAATCCTAGAAAATTATTTTTCTTGAAATTCTTTTATTTCAATTACAATACAGCAATTTCCAACAATCAGTTAAAATATTTGATGAATACAGTATAACTACATTTTTAAATTTCTAATAGTGGTTTATTTGCACACATTTTGCCATATGTCTAACGTATTTTTAAATACATTACTTATTACTTAACAATCCGATATTTATTTAAAAAAAAATTACTGTTTTTAACATGATAAGCTATGAAATACAAGTAATAAACATTTTTTATTAACAAAGTAGGTACAAAATTTATATAAAATTTACATATTGTTGTAAAAAAAAATAGAATAAAATTACCTCCATGAATTCAACTTGGGCTTAAAAGGTTCTGTTTCAAAATTAATTCTTACATTAATCAATAAAAGATTTTTTTTTAGAATTTATATTGACCTATTTCGAATGACTTTCATTAAATGTTAAAGATTGTATGGCTATAGTTCATCAGTAACTAAAAATATTTCTATATATAATGTGATATAATTTTATATCATTGAAAATATTCGCATGAAAAAAATTGGAGGAATCGTCTGGCTGATGTCTGGAAACATATTCTAAGTTCAAGATGGAGAATATAATCATTGTGATCACGTGAAAAATTAGAGGGAACGAACTAATTTATGCTCTATAATGCAAAAAAAAAAAAAAAAATAAATAAAGACTTGTGGTCTTAAGAAAGAAAATATACAATAAAAAAGAAAAAGATACAAAAAAATAGATTTTGGAAAAAAAGTGAAGAATATTTGAGATGAAAAGAAACAGCTAAAAAGAGCTTCAATGAGAAAGAAAAGATACAATCATATGTTGCCACAAGATATCGGTCTTTTTAATTTCTATTTCCCTTAGTAAAAAAAAAAAAAAAATAATAATAATAATAATAATTGAAAATTATTTTTCTTAAAATTCCTTTTATTTCATTATAATGCAACAATTCCCAATCAGTTAAAATATTTTATGAATACAGTATAACTGCATTTTAAATTGATAATTGAGATTCATTTGTACACATTTCATCGTATGTCTAATAGAGTTTCAAGTACAGTACTTATTACTCAACAATCCGATATGTACTTAGAAAAACAACTAACAACCCTCCCTTAAAAGAAAAAAAAAAAAAAACTTCCCTTATTTAGAGACCTTTTAGCTAACAACCATAGGACTGTTGCACTAATGAAGAAATACAAAAGCTTATTAGATATATCTTTAAAAAAGGTCCATGAAATTTCTTGTTTCTTCACATATAGAAAATTTGGTTCACTCGGTGTCGAAGGTATGGCTTTCATGGATTGGGTTCAATCATTCGAATGAGGAAACATATTAATGCTATTTGAGTCAAACTGGGTCTTTTAAGAATCAGGTTGAAATGAAAGTTCAATACTTTTTTAGGGATAAATATAATTCATTAAAGTAGTGATTCGATTTTTAACTATTTAAGATTTATCACTGGATTCTCTTGCCTTAACTGTCATCCAAAGCCTGTCCAACAGCCTCGAAGGGAACTGCATTCATGAGTATTTTTAGCATATGGTGCGATATAAAGGTAAATGTTAACTATGAGCTTTTAAGGGACCATAAAATAATAACCGCTGAAGTTTGTTCTGGCTTTTTATCCCACATGGCAGGCAGCAACATCTAGACCGAGTCCAACAACCCGTGGGTCTCATGGAAGGGAGGGAAAGGGGGCGGGCAACTTCTGCTGTGATGGAGCACTGACTTGGCTCCGTGATACTGAAGAAGGTGGATAGTGCTTTCCGGGAGGACTTTCAGGGGAAACTACCCCGAATTTGCTTATCATATGAGAGCAAACCAGAAAAATACCTACCATAGTCCAATGCACGAGGCAAGATGATGAACAATACAAACGACATCGAGACTTCTCGTTTTTTGAAACAGTGTCTACAGCAAAACAGCCAGCGGATTGAACCTCAGCACAAAAGCTCACTGAGCCGCGAGTTAGGGCCTCTGAAGCTTGTTAACCGTCAAGGAATGATCATGCAGAAAGATAATGCCAAACTCCATACTTCAAAAATAACTAAGACTTTCGTACAAGAATTTTTCTTGTCAACTACATTTCACCCATCATATTTTCACTATCTTTGTCCTATTGATAACCATCAACTCAGAAGCTTACAGAATCATATATAAATTAGCGTAAATCAGCAAAAGTTATGTTGCCTTTGACAGAAAATTATTTTTAAAGCTAGATTTTTCTAAAGGCAAAAATGAAATAATGTTTAATATTCAAAAAAAAAAAAAAAAAAAAAAAGCTTTTTAAAAAATTGTCATTGCAAGGTAGGTAATCATGATTATGATTGAAAATATAATTTTTCTAGGTTTTTCAATTTTTTTTTTTTTAGTCGGAAATTTGTATCATTTTATTTTTATAAAAAAAAGAACTATATTATTAAAAATATATAAGTGATTTTCTAAATTGATAAACTCAAAGGAAACAATTAATAATTAAAAAAAGAATGATATGAAATAAAAAAAAAGAAAACCAAAGAAAATATAATTTTGTATAGCTAAACTAAATTAAATCAGCGATATATTTAATCCTAATGAAAGTCCATTGACACGGGTCGATTTCTTGTTGGAGCGGGGCTATGTTTTGGCCCCAATTTGTTATCCGCCGATCGATTGGGCCCTAATATTAGCTGGGCCCCTTCATCGGTTTCCACTCGAGGGCCTAACGAGGCCAACCGCTAATTAAAATAATTCTTCGGATAATGAGAGACTTCACGCTGAATGTCTCTTTTCCCGCCAGAAGTTAGTTTGGTTGCCATGGAGACGGAAGGAAACTTTCCTTTACAGGAATAATTCGATTGTAATGCACATCTCCCGTAGAGCTTACTTGAGGAGGAAAATTCTGTTGTTGCCATTAATTACCCCAGGAATCAAAATCTTTGAAAAATTTTCCTTATGAGTGACTGCTAGTTAGGAATTTTGAGAATGGTTTGTTAACGACGAATGGTGTGTGGGTTGTATGACGTATTTAAAATGATATACTTGTTGCCAAGTAGGGTTTCATAATTAATGATGCAGTGTTATTTTTGGAAAATTTAAAAATATTGAAATTATGAAATTTTTGAAATTCTGTTCTAAGGTTTGTCTTAAAAATCTTGTATTTACGTTTATTTTTTATTGATTCACCTCATTCCAGAGATAATGTTTTGGCTTCCATTATCTTGATTGATCGGTTATTTTACTATGTCTTTTATTACTGTTTATAATAGATATGACATTTGAAAAATTGTAATGAACTTTGTGATTAATGTTTTAATAGTATAACTGATACCTCACCACACAATTCGCTTAAATAGAAAATTTCTTATAATTTTTTTTTTACCTTAATTTTTATTTTTACCTTTACATTTTTTTATCTAGTCCAACTTTCTTTAATTTTTATTTGCACGGATACATAATACACTCATGTCCATAAAATAAAGATAATAAAGTTCAGGCAAAGACAGAAACAGAAGCAAAACAAATTTGACTTATTTGTAAAGTCTATTTATTAAACAAAAGGTAAAGAGCAAAAAAGATGCTATATGTTTGACATAATTAATAAAAATTGCGATTTTTACTCCCTGGAGCAAATTTCAAAAAAGAACCTATTTACAAAAAACAGTATAACATGGTTAGTATGATGGTTAATATGGAGTATGTCTCCCGGACGATGCAATACAGGCCTTACAACGCCTAGGCATGCTGAGTATCAAATTATCAATCTGATATTGTGTTGGGTTTAACCACTCGGCCGCCACTGCCCATCAATCTGATATTGGGGAATATTACACAACTCATCAAGCAATGCCTTCCAAAGTTTCGGTTGACAGGTGGGAGGGGGTTGACGGGCTGCAATTCGTCGGCCAAGCATATCCCACACATACTCTATTGGATTCAAGTCCGGTGAGTATGCTGGCCAATCCATACGGGTGATATCCTCCAATTGAAGGGCATTCGTCTACAATGTTTGCACGGGGAGGACGGGCGTTGTCATCCATAAATAGAAATTCAGCACCCATGGCGCCCCGAAACAAACGTACATGTTGTTCCAGAATGACATCCCGATAGATTTGGCCTGTCATCGTTACACTCTGAACATGCAGGTCAGTTCTGGAACCAAGAATAATTCCTCCCCAAACGAGCCATCCTGCATCCTGTTCTCTTGGTGGTAACGGGTACCTGGCGCTCTCCATATGAAAGTCCGCCGAGAATCAGACTGCAAACTAAACCTGGTCTCGTAGGAGAACATCACACAAAAGACCACTGTTGCAGCGTCCACAATGCATGCTCTCTACTCCAGGTTAATCGCAGGCGACAGTGAGTTGCGGTAAGTGGAACACATCTGACAGGTCTACGAACATATAGACCAATGTGCCCTAAGCATCTGTACGCGGTGTGCCTTGAAACTGTCGTACCGGTAGCTGACGAGACAGGTCTGATGCTGTTCTCCGTCTGTTTCTTTTGGCAGTAACTGCTGAATACCGATCCTCATTCGGCGTTGTAACTCGGGGGCGACTTGTGCTGTAACATCTACTCACATTACCATCATCTTGGAATCGTTGCCAAAGCCTGGAGATTGCACTCTGGGCGATTCCAAGTTCCTCGGATACTTCCAGCTGGGTACGTCCACATTCCAGTCGTCCGGTAATTCTACCACGTAAAAAAATCCTACAAATGCTTCCTTTGTGCCATAACAATGCGGTTATTGCACTGAAAGGCTTGTAAAGCGCTTGTGAGCAATTTTACTTCTTTGTCACCATTCCTTATATACCCCTCTCTTACACTCTCGTCATGGTGATGTACTATCCGCGCCATCTGGTGGTTTCCTGTAATTTGCATATTCTTCTTCAAGATGTGTGTGATAATTATACAGGTGAAATTTTTATTTTAGAGTTCAACTTCTGTATGATTCTGAATTATCCTTAATTTATGGACATGAGTGTATATAATATTAAAGTTACAGATACATAATCAACGTTTACAATGGGCAACTAACAGCAATAAATTGAGGAAGAAAAGTTTGTAGACGAAATAGGGTTACAGTTTAAAAGGTTACAGTTTCTAAAGTGTCCTAAATATAAATGTAACATTTTCGACAATAACTATTTTCTAGGAATAAACTAATAAATAATTTTCGAATTTGAACAGTGCATTGTTGCTGATGTATTAACGGAAATATTCTAATTATATAAATAATCATTAAATAAAAAACTATTAAATATTCTAAACAGGCTATTTCATTTAGTATATCTGAAAGTATTCAACAGACGATTTTAGACTCGTAGCAGTTGATTTCCAAAGGTAATTAAATCTAACTGTGGGGTCTAAAAGGATCATGTCTAGCTGAAACCATGGCCTAATTGTCCACTGTAATGAAATCCTACATAAATATTACACCCTATTGTTGATATATTACCGGAAATATTCTAATTATATAAATAATCACCATATAAAAAACTATTAAAAATTCTAAACATACGATTTTATTTAGTATGTCTGAAAGTATTCTACAGACGATTTTAGACTTGTAGCAGTAGATTTCCATGGTCATTAAATCTAATTGAGTGTTCTAAAGGATCACGTCTAGATGACATCTTGGCCTAATTATCTATTGAAACTAAATCCTACATAAATATTGCACACTGATCCATGTATGAAAAGTAATATATATTAAAAATATAAAGATGTACTTTCTTTATTTCTTCTTTTAGAATGTTTAAAGGCTAAAGACAACTGCATAGTATAAAATATTTTTATATGCAGTAAGAAAAATGACTCTGGATATCTGGATAGTAAAATAAATTCATAGGAAACATCATATTTTCATGAGAATATCAAATCGAATACATGAATACTGGAGTTGCTCTTGCAATGTTTTAAGGAAACACAATAATTTTGTTTTGAGAGTCGAGTTTCAGTCCGTTGGTAAAATTTTGTAGATTTATTTTATTTCGTTCGAATAAACTGACTTTAAAGAAAAATTTAAAACATGGTTCTTGAATCAAGTATAGAATATGTTTTTATTTAAAATTGTTCAGCAATATGCATTCATTTATAATTGATGAATTGATTAAAATAACTTTTCAAATTTCTTAATTTCATAATTTCCTGCTTCAAATTTCCTAATTTATTTCCTGTTTAAAATTTCATAATTGCAATATTTTCTGTTTCAAATTTTTATAATTTCCTTTTCAAATGCCATACTTTAATTATTTCCAGTTTAAAATTTAATATTTTCATAATTTCCTATTTAAAATTTCATAATTTCCTGTTTCAATAATCATAATTTCCTTATTTCGGTTTCAAATTTCATTATTTACTTTTTTTTCAAATTTCCTTATTTCCTCTTTCCAATTTCATTATTTCAAGTGCCATAATTCATAATTTCCTGTTTCAAATTAATTTCATTATTTTATGTTTCTAATTTCATAATTTCATTATTTTAATTTTCAAATTTCATAATTTTAATAAAATAATAATTTAAAAATGACACAAAAATGCTACCACTAATAGGATTTTATTTCCAGTGACAGGGCTGTAGTGATTAAATTAAATCAATGATTTATCTCATTTTTTTTTTCAGTCATGTTTTATACAATTTAGAGGAACGTGATCCAGAAAAAAATATATAATATTATTTAATATAAAAATTAACATCTAAATAAATTACATGATTTTTATTATATTGATATATTTATATTTTATCATTATTAATTATTATTATTTATTATTATATACTTATGTAATTAATTTAAAAATCTGGGGTAGGCATTATTATTGAATAATGTTAAATATTAATTTTTAATTAATTAGCAGCTTTCAATGCAATTCATTTAAATTACAGCTAAACGTTTAATCTCACTATAAATATAATTATAAATCGTGATATTATTATATTCATATACTAAAGTTTAATAGTGTTTAGTAATTATAACGATATATTATAGTATATATTTTTTTAACTTTTACAATATTACTTTTATTTTTTTGTACAATTTTGATAAAGAATAGTTCAATAAAAAGAAATTTCGATATAAAATATTCCGTAATAAAGAATGCTATATGCAACAACTTTGATAAAGAATAGTATAGAAATATCTAAATCTATTTATATATGTGAGGTGCATATGCATTTAAATAAAATGAATTCTTTTCAAATAGAGCTTAGTGACAAAATATTCCAAATAGAACTAGTACCTTGCGGAAATAGCTAAATGTGTTTCCTCCATTCGAAAACTTGTACAAATAGACAGAAAGTCATTTTTTAATAAAATAATTATTATGAAATACAATAAGAATACATTACATATGCATTGACAGAAGGAAAGTATATATTTTATGATACATATTATAACTATAACTATTATTACGATATATTATTATATATTATAACTATTATTAGGATATATTATTATATATTATAACAATTATTAGGATATATTATTATTGTTTTAAAGGAATTTTATATATCAATATATAAAAAAAATGCATAGAAATACTAAGTACTACAAAATACACAAAACAAAAAGCAAAAGCAATTTCAAAAAAAAAAAAAAAAAAAATTAAATAAGAAACTTTTTTGTAAATTATATGATACAACAATGGAAATAGACAATTTAATAACGACGGAGAACCTTTTTTTTTTTAAATAAATCATTACATTGTTTCTTCAGTCAAATAATTAGAATTTATACTTTATATTTTAAAAAGACCAAATCATAGCTTTACAACATCTTGGTAAGATTTGAATCTGGAGGAAACAAACAAATAAAGATTTATATACAAAGAGGCATTTCTTTAAACGGATTCCCCTTATTATTTTAAATAAAACTAATAAGTGGAATTTCTTTTATATAAATAAATCTCTTGGGTTTATAAATCAATGAATATTGTTCTTTTTATTTTGATACAAACTTTTGTATAAACATATTCTTCAAATCGTAAATAATAATGCAGCTTTTGTTAATATAATCTCTTAAAGATTTCTAATGGATTTGTATATAGATTTTTAGTAATTTATCCAAATGGGCTAACAACAGCATTATTTAGAAATATATGTTGCCTAAGGCAAATATATTTTCGTGCAGCAGTGAGTAATAAAAATGTTATTTCATGTTAACACAACTTTTACTCATCAAAGAAGTATAACACTCATATAATATCAATATGTGATATAATATATTAACCATTATTAACCAATTTCTGTTGATATTGTGTATCCCATATCATATCCATATTTTTTTTCACAGTATCTAAAAAATAATCATATATATGAAAAAGCATATTTTTCTATCTCATATTTTTACCCATGGAAAATCAACGAACTTAATAAAAAGATTTTCACTTCTATAAAATAAAATATATCTGTCTTATATATATTAGCAATTAATTCATTATTCTTCAGAATAATTGCCAAGGATTATTAGAAAGAATAAAAAAAAAATAATTATCGCCAAGAATATATAGGAAGAATAAAAAGCGTCATTTAATATCTTCACATTTTTAATAACAACACAAATCACCTTTTAGAACGGGATTAAATCCGTTCACATTAATATATATTTAAGCCACCACCAATACAATTCTTCCAAATAGGTGTCAACAGAATAAGAAACAGGAAGACTTAACCCTCAACCCTGCCATCTATATCCACACGCATAAACTCAGCCGCTCCAGAGAACAACAGCCGAAGGAGTTCAAATGACATTTCGAAATTGCCAGATTAATTTCGCATGTGTATACATCCCACGGGTGTAAACGACACCGGACACCTTGAGGGGTGGAAGGGGATCCCCTCCCCCTCCCAAAACAAATCAGAAAGCATCGGATTCTATTCCTGTTCTGGAGAAATGATTCTGTCACTTCATGGCGGGAGAGAGTGCCATGATTTTATTAAGTGCGGTCGACAGCCCGAAGCAATGGACTTAATGAACGGTTATGAATTGAGATAACAATACTCTTTCGAGAATTCCCTCGCCTCCAGATAAGGGAAATCGGAATAAATTCTTAAATGAGCACTGCAAACTTGGATTTTGAAAAGGCCGTGGATAGGCTTTGAGAGTTTTGCTATGTTATTCCATCTTAAATTAATTTATTAGAGGTACATAAAAGTATTTTTTTTTATAGTATGAAAGTTCATTGTATACTTGAAAAACAGTTGAACAGATTATGAGTTAATAATACGTTTTAAAAGATTATAATAAATATAATGAATAATACTGACACGATATTAAATTATTAAATATTGTTCATGAATCAAAAAAGGACATAGATATAAAAGTGGAGGTTTGACCTATTATACCATTTTGAATTAAGTAAAGATACCAATGGTATGATATACTCATTTATAATTAATGGTATATATATTTATTATTTTATTTGTTAGTGTAATGAGTATAACGTATCTATATTACACCATAATTAAATATATAATTTAATTATGGTATTATATAGATACGTTATACTTACTAAAGGCACGATAGTTCTGATATAATTATTCAATTATTTTATGGTAGTTCGTAATATGATAAGTTCATTTATGTTGGGATAGTTCATGAAATTATATGTTTATTATATTTTAATTATATGTTTATTATCATACCAATGGTATGATATTATAATTAATGGTAAATATTTAATTATGATATACAAATTTATTATTCTTGCTAATTTAATGAGTATAACGTATCTATATTATACCATAATTACAAATTTAATTTAATTATGGTATAATATATACGTTATCATTAAAGACACTATAGTTGTGATATAATTATTCAATTATTTTATAGTAGTTCGTAATATGATAAGTTCATTTAGAATTCCATGGAATTATATGTTTATTTATGGTATAATATTTGTTTGATAATTCATTTATAGTATATTTCATTGAATGATAATTCCTTTATGCTATGATATGTTCATTTATATGATATGATAGTTCCTTGTATACTTTATTATAAAAGGGAATCGGGATAAATTTTTAAATGAGCACTGCAAACTTGGGATCAAGATTTTGAAAAAGGCAGTGGATATCATTGAGTTTTTGCTTTGCTATTCTGTATTAAATAAATTAATAAGAGATACATATAAAAGGCTTTTTTTTTTAGGGTATGAAAGTTTATTTTATACTTGAAAAAACAGCTGAACATATTTTTAGTAAATAAGAAACAAAAAATAATAAAAATTTTGAATCATACTGAAAAGTTATTAAAATATTAAATCTTGATTGTGAATCAGGTCTTAAAAAGGGCACAGATATAATGAGGAGGTTTGATATATTATACTATTTGGAATCAAGTAAGTAATAGCAATGGTATGGCTATTTATGGTATGATACACTCATGTTTAGTTCATGATATATATTTATTTATGGTATGATATACTCATTTATAATTCATGGTATATGCTTATTTATGGTATGGTATAACCATTTATAGTTCATGGTATATGTTTATTTATGGTATGATAATATACATATGTTATACACATAAAGGACATGATAGTTCAGATATGATGTTTTCATTTATGGTGCGATATTTCTGATATATCTATTCAATTATTTTATGTAATTCATAATATGATATATTTGTTTATGATATGATAGTTCAAGGAGTTATATGTTTATTTATGGTATGATTTTTTTTGTATGCTTGCTCATTATGGTTATGATAAGAGATATATAAAAGAAAAATTTTATGGTATGAAAGTGCATTATATATTTGAAAAATAGCTAAACATATTATTAGTAAGTAAGAAATCTTAAAATACTATATTTTTAAAAGATGATGATTAAAATATTGAATAATTCTATAAAGATATTAAATTATTAAATTTTGATTGGGAATCAGGTTTCTAAAAAGGACATTGATATAACGAGGAGGTTTGATCTATTACACCATTTAGAACCATTAAGGAATACTAACGGCATGATTTTCATAATTCTCAGTTATAATTCATGGTATATATTTAATTATGGTATGATAATATAGATATGTAATACTCATTAAAGCACTAAAGTTCTGGCATAAATATTCAGTTATTTTTATGGTAGTTCACTGTATGATATTTCATTGTATGATAATTCATTTATGTTATGATAGTTCATTGTATACTTTTTATTATAAGGGAATCGAAGTGAAGAGATAAAGGGAATTGGAATAAATTCTTAAACGAGCACTGTAAACTTGGAATGAGGATTTTGAAAAGGCAGTGGACATCGAGAATTTGTTTTCTTATTCCGTCTTAAATTAATTTATAAAGAGGTACATAAAAAGTATTTTTTATGATATGAAAGTTCATTGTATACTTGAAAACAGCTGGGTATATTATTAGTAAATAAAAATTTAAGAATACTACATTTTTAAAAGATGATAGTTAAAATATTGAATCATACTATAAAGATATTAAATTATTAAATCTTGATTGTGAATCAGGGTTTTTAAAAAGGACATTGACATAATGAGGAGGTTTGATTTTTTTATACCATTTGGAATCAAGTAAGGAAAACAATGGTATGATAATTTATGGTATAGTTCTGATATATATATATATATATATATATATATATTCAATTATTTTTATGTCGTGCATAATATGTATATATTCGTTTATGATATGATAGTTCATAGATTATATGTTTATTTACGGTATGATATTTCATTGTATGATAGTGCATTTACAGTAGGATATGTTGATTTATGCTATTATATTTTCATTTATGTTATGAAAGTTAATTGTATACTTTTTTTCACTGGAATATAATACCAGTAAATGAAAAATATTATGTTTTAAAAAGAAAAAAGTAAATATCTTGAAACTAATAGAAATTTAAATCAATTCTTATATGATCAAAAAAGGATTTGAATTACGGTTTTGAAGCATTGGTTGGAAACATATATATACATTGAAAGTTTATTTATAAGGTATGATATATTATTTATATTTGGAATCAGGTAAAAATAACATTAATCTAAAATTAGTTTTATGTTAAATTTAAAAAAGGAAATATAACAATTTTGAACAATATTGTTTAGAGAATATTCATAATTAAACATAAAGAAAAAGAAAAATATTGAATTTTTGTGAACATAGCAAACTTGGAATGATATCAAACGATATTTATATCAAAAGAATATGCAATCTTAAATCTATGCATAGGAATATACAGTAAATGTTTTTATAATTTGGACGTTCATTTTTGCATTTTCACTTTGAACTTTTTATAATCACCCTGTATAAAACAAATTGTATGCTTACTGATTTATGTATAAAATATATGAAAATTTTTATAAGACATGTCTGAATTATTTATGAAAAAATTAACACTAAATATTTAAGTTTTCTGTCTTTGTTAAACGTATATAAGAATATTAAAGATTCAATAATTATAATTTGTAATTCAGAATGAACATTTATAAGTTGAAAAACTTGTTAATAAATACGCATTTATTATGAATTTTGACAAGTTTTTATGAATTCATATTTCCTTCCTTATGTTAAAAAAAATTGTTGATGATTTTTCAAAAAAATTAATCATTATTCTGTTAACAAATCTTCATTGCAAAAATTATAAATTATCCATTTGTAAAATAACAGGTTTATATTTGACAACGAAAATTATGAAATAAAAAAGGTGTTCTCAAAAGCACAATTTTTCAGCACAAATACTAAACTATGCACTTGAGAATAACGTTGTCTTACTTTTTTTAATATGATTAAAAAAAGCCGTTAAAATTTGACGAAAGAAATTAATGAAATTTATAGCGTCGGCAAAAATTATAACAAGGATAAAAAAATATGTTTTCATTTTGCTTTTTTTAATTACCACGTTTTGAGTCATAAATATTTTGGATTATGCATTCATTTGTTAATGTTTCATGCTATTTAAATTGTTAAAAAAAATATATGTGTGTCAACTTGACCTTGTTTATAAAATTAGGATCTCATTTCTTGTTTTGTGTTTAATTATTCTAAAGATACGAGAAGGTATCTTTTCTATAAATTTATGTTTTTGTTTAATAAAGATATGAAATTTTTAAACCTTTTCTCATTAGCTTGCTTTTTTAGCTGATGGCAGCTTATGAAAGAATTTTTTAGTCTTCCTTTCAGCAGGAGAAAATATTTTCTGGCCTGTTGTATTACATGAAATTTGATATCATTTAAATTTATTATTAATATATGATGTTTTCAATACAGATTAAAAATAAATATTTTAAGTATGAAATATATTAAGTATTCATTATATTTATATGTCAAAAATATATCCCATATATGTGTATGTATGTGTGTGTGATCCGTGTGTGTGTGTGTGTGTGTGGTGTGTGTGTGTGTGTGAGTATATAAATGGAATTAACAAGTTTGTTACGATTAAATAAATATTTTAAATATGTTAAAAAAAAACTATGAATTATATTTATATAACAAAATTATTCATATATATATATATACACTCAAGAGCAAAATTTAATTGCAACCTTAAATTATCCATTTAGTTGGCCCACATTTATATTATTTGACAAAGAAAATTCCAAAAAATATTGGCATGGATGCCACAAGTCCTTGGTAGAGCAAATAGATTAACTATGTTTAAATAACGGTCACACAAATCCGAAAAGATGACTAAAAAGCGTAATGAAATGTTTAACTCAGCAAATTTTTAAGGACATCTCAAATTTTATGTTTTGTTCTATCTTTAGATTGGGATCAAGGTGAGTTAGGCAGTCCTAGGTTAACTGGAATTAGCATTCATTCCTGGAACGACTCAATACAATTTTAGCCTTGTGACAAAAAAACGTTGTCCTGTTGGAACATTGACCTTGCTGAAAATTAGATCTCACTTTTGTTCTGGTCCCGGCAATTATTCTTAAAAAGATAAGAGAAGCATTCATTTTCTACCAACACGGTCCCAAGTTCTCCCAACGTAGAACGATCCAAAGCATAAATACCACTTCCACCTGATCACTTGCCTTCCAGCATGACAGCTTATGAAAGAATTTTAGTTATTTTTTCCTGTAGCAGGGAAAATAATTTCTGGCTCTTGAGTTACATAAAATTTGATATCATTTGTGATTATAATATATTAATGGAAATAAAATTTGTTACAGATTAAATAAATATTTTATGTATGGTTTAAATAGTGTGTATGTATTATATTTATATAAAAGATATATATATCTATAATGGCAACGTCATTTATGGTTTTTCACTACATAGATTACATTCCAATAAAAATAATTTTATCACTACAACGATAATTTTTTATAATTACCCTTTATAAAAGCAAATTTATACTTATAACATATTTATATTTTATAAAATATATGAAATTTTTATAAAGCTGTTTGAATTATTTCTGAAAAAATAAATAACTAAAAATATTTAAATTTTCTTGTCTGCGTTAAACTAATATAATGATAATAACAATCATCTGATTATAATTGGTAATTCAAGAATGAACAATTATATGTTAAAAAACTTTTCATTAAATGTTCCTTTTATTATGAATTTTGAATTTTGACAAGTTTTACGAATAAATATCCTGCCTTATATTAAAAAAAAATTACTGAAATTTTGAAAAAAAAATTCATTTTGCTGTTAACAAATTTTAATTCCAAAAATTCTAAGTTATCCATTTAAAAAATAACAGGTTTATATTTGACAAAGAAAATTATGAAATAAAAAAAAAATTGTTGTTCTCAAAAAACAAAATTCTCAGCACAAATACTTAAATATGCACTTGATAATAACGTTATCTTCACTTTTTAATATGATTAAAAAAAAAAACGTTAAAAATCTCAAGGAAAATATGACGAAAAAAAGCGTAATGAAATGTTATAGCGACAGCAAATTATAATAAAAAAAAAAAAATGTTTTGTTTTTTTTTTGCTTTCTTTAGATTACCCAGTTTTTAAGTCATAATTAGGTTGAATCATGCATTCATTTGTTAATGTTTCTTGCTATTTAAAGCTTGTTAAAAAAAAAAATTCTGCTGTCAACTTGACCTTGTTTAAAATTAGGATCTCACTTCTTGTTTGTGTTTAATTATTCTAAAGATACGAGAAGGTATCTTTTATAACGGTTTAAGTTTCTTTTTTTTTTATGTATATATAAAATTTTTTAAATCTTTTCTCATTAACTTGCTTTTTAGCTGATGTCAGCTTATGAAAGAACTTTTAGTGTTTTTCCTTTTCAGCAGAGAAAATATTTTCTGGCCTGTTGAGTTACATAAAATTTGATATCATTTAAATTTATTATTTATTAATATATAGCAATAAAATTTGCTACAGATTAAATAAATATTTTAAGTATGATTTAAATAACGTATGAATTATAATTATATATCAAAAAATATTTTTTATTGTAATAATATGCATTTCTGATAATGTAATATTAAAAAATTGAATAATGTAAATAAATTAAATTTTATTTAAAGCATATAATGAGATTTAATACATTTCATGTAAAATATCAATGATAGCATAATATTTTAAAGATACAAATTAATATCATATATTAAACACAATGAATAACAATCAATAGTCAAAAAAATATTTCTCGTATGTAACACTACTGAATATATTTCTAGTATATAGCATATACATGTTTTTCTTAATATGAGAACGTAATGACATCATGGCTTTAAATATTGAAATTGTTCGACTCTTACTTAAAAATCGTTGTATGATTTAAATAATGTATGTATTATATTTATATAACAAACAAAAATTTTTATTGTAATAATCAATATTTCTTGATCATGTAATACTAAAAAAAATAGAATAATGTAAATAAAATCAAATTATGTTTCAAGCATAGAATGAGATATAATCCATTTCATATATAAAGCTTCACTGATAGCATATTATTTTAAAAAGAAAGAAAGAAATATCATATGCTATTCTAGTGAATAACAGTCAATGGTCAAAAAATATTTATCGTATGTAACACTATTGAATATATATTTTGTATGTACCACTACTGAATATATGTTTTGTATGTCCACTATTGAATATATATTTTGTATGTACCACTATTGAATATATTTCTAAACATTATTAAATGTTTCTCGTATGTAACACTATTGTATACATTTCTCGTATGTACCACTATTGAATATATTTATCGTGTGTAATACTACTAAATATATTTCTCGTATTCAACACATATATGTTTCTTAATATGATAACATGATGGCTTTAAATTAAAATTTTCAAATATTGAAATTGCCCGACTCGTAGTCAAAAATCGTAGTATGGTTTAAATAATGTTTGTATTATATTTATATAACAAAAAATATTTTTTATTGTATGAATCTACATCTTTGATTACATAATACTAAAAAAAAAATAGAATAATGTAAATAAATTAAAATTGTATTTAAGGCATATAATGAGATATAATCCATTTCATGTAAAATTTCTATGACAGCATATTATTTTTAAAAAAAAAAAAGTTAATATCATAAATTAATACTGTGAATATCAGTAAATGGTCAATTAATATTTCTCGTATGTAACACTACTGAATAAGCTTTTAACTCACATACGCTTCTTAATATGCTAACATCATGATGTCATAACTTTAAATTAATTTTTTTACAAATATTTAAATTTTCCCATTCGTAGTCAAATGGCAGTGAACACATATTAACCTGAAAGAAAGGAAAGCTCGTATCTATCGATGGCATGCGTTGCAAATTGTTTACATAAAAAAAAGAATAGATGACATTCTTTGCAAATTGATTGTATGAAAAGAGGAATCGATGTCTATTGCAATGTGGTGATGGAGTGTGTAAGAATTTAGCTTTCGTTACTAAAATACATGGTGATAATACTTCGGGTGAATACAATTGAATGCAATTCATAATAACTGAACATCTACTGTTAGAAAAGCCACGGAATTACTATACATTTAATGAGGGGTGTCTTATTTAGTTGATTGCAAGTGTCTTAATAATGCCGAATTCTAATCAACATAAAATTTAAATCAACTCCATACGAATATGTTTCATTTAATTTTATGGAGCTTTAATTAACACGTTCAGGAAATATCTTAAATTGGAAATCACCTTGTCAAACAGCTTTCTGTAAGTCGCTAAGGATGAATCTAAATTTGGTTGAATTAATTCTCTGTTTTCGAATATTTAAAGGGGGTCTGTTTAATATCAATGACAATGTTTTAAGTTTATCAAACCATCTGCATATTACAGTAATTTATTATATGATTATCAGTATAATAAAATTCTAATAATATTTTATTCTTCTTAAGCTTGTAACGTTTTGGCCAAAAAAAGTCATTTCCGATCCAGCTGTTTTGAAGGGAGTTTATTATAATGGATCATCAGTTTGATAAAGAACTTGGAAAAAAGGAAACTTTTAATTAATCCCATCTTTGTGGGAGAGTACATGTACCACTATCACCAACAACAGTAAGTGAGAGCTGAATAGGCGAGTGTCTGGAGCTCGGTGCTACTGGTTTCCGGGTTCGAGTTCCGACGGTGCCATGGATGTTTCTCGTGATTCGGAATACACTTTAAGCCGTAGGTCCCGGTCTCAGATGACTGTAGAGAGTCACAGAGCAAAGTCAGACTTCTATCATCTAAGGATGGACCATCACAACAGAAGCTGCCTCTTTTCCCTTCACCCATATGGGTTCGTTGGCTAGTTCTAGATGTCTACCAAGCGGGATATGAAATAACAACAACAGTAAAAGAGAATCTTCCATGTTGGGTTTTAGGTCTATTTAAATCTGATTTATTTCTCATATTAAATTAAATTTTCAAAACTCTAAATGATCAACTATCCGTCACAATTTCATCTATTAGCATCTACAGCCAATGTTTTACAAAACATGACAATAACTTGCAAATTACTTTTTCATGGAGTATTTTAAAAGCATCTTATGTATATGAAAAAATATTATTCATTATAATTAATCAGAAAATTGCCTCTACATCTTTGCTTCACTGATCAGTACATCATTTGAATACTAGAATCAATCATTTGAACTCTAGAAGGTATTAACAGACATCATATTTAAGATATTTCCCTTAACTTGCACGACAACTGTCATCCATATTTCTTGCATCACAAAACTTTCCACCTCATGCTTCTGAGCTTAGTCTTAATTTTTGTTGATTGACCACTCCGACTGGTAATTCCCTCCGCATGCCATTCATCCCACTGAATTCGCGAGCGTCCGGGGCCTGTAAACAGCGTTTTAAGCCCCGTCGATTGTGCCCCGGGACTGCTCCGTCTCCATCCATCATGCCACTTCAGATGATGGCATCGACTTCCGGGGGTGATCTATTCTGATGGATGCACTTCCGTCCCCACGTTAAAGGGTCAGCTGTGTTCGAACGCGTTTAGTTCGCTGCTGCCTTGACATTATATATTATTGTAGTTGAAACGAATTTTCCAGGAATTTGTAGTAATGGTATAAAAAGAGATCTGATAATGTCCTTAATTTAACAATTTGAATGCGTTATGGTATTTTTATTTCACAAATTTTTTTTTTTCCTTTTCTTTTTAAGGGAAAACGGAAAGTCATCCTTGTCTTCAAGCTACTTTCGTGTTTAATCTTTCGACGATTTCACCAATTACAAAATTTTAAGCTGCACTGCTTATTGTTAATAAGACTCTTTTTTTAACAAGAATCTTTTTTTTTTTTCGTTTTTAAGTGACACACGAGGAAAGTCATTTTTGTCTTCAAGCAAGCAAGGTTAATCTTTTATGATATCAACAGTTGCTAAATTTTTTTAAAATGCACTTTTTATTGTTAATGAGACTTTTTTTCCCCACAAAAATCTTCTTTTTTTTTTTTTTTTTTTTTTTCGTTTTAAGGAAAACACGATGAAAGTCAGCCTTATCTTCAAGAAATTTCAAGGGTTAATCTTTCGATGATTTTTACAGACTATAAATTTTTAAGATGCAATTTTTATTGTTAGTGAGACTTCTTTTTTCAAAACTGATATATAATTAGAGTAAGACTTGAGAATTATCACATAAAGAATGTGTTTTATAAAGGAATTTCAGTACATAATACACCTTAAGCGAATAAACGTGATAAAGAATTTCGGTTCTCCAAAGAGCATTCTTTAATGTTTTCATTTCCCGGATTTGGTTTTGTTTGCAGCTCTAGGGTCATTTTGTGCACACTTTAAGCTGTTTATACGAGGAATTACTGTTTAGCGTGGATTCGAAAGTAGTATTTCCGTGGATTAGTAAACAACCCAATATTATAATTTTGACACATTATTTGTGTTTTGATTTATGCTGTTAGTACAGTTAATAAATAGTCTAAGATTTAAAGGAAGTTCCTCATTGATTATTTCTTTAAAATATGAGATTATTTGCTATTATCTTTTCAATTTTTTTAACAATATATTTTTAAGAAGACTTAAACAAATGGTTTTGAATAGCAAAGAAAAGATTATACGGCAATGAATAACACATTAAATTAGATCACTTAAATAAAAGGCTATCTTGATTATAAATTAAACTGCATGATTTTTTTACGATAAATGGTGTACAATAAAGTATTAATACATTGAAATTTTTAAATCCTAGTTCACAAGTTAACCACAAGGAACAAATTCATTATCCTGATAAATTATAAGGGATTTAAGGAGATAAGAAGTTATAAATAGTTAAGGTTTTTAAAAAAGAACTGTACTTTTAACTATTTCGTCTTTTAATTATTAAATATTCTTAGAACTATTTCTTCTTTTTAACTATTAACTGTTATTAGCACTATTTCTATTTAATTTGTGTGCAGCTAAAATATATCAATATTTTTAATGTTAACTAATAGTATTTTTCTTGAATAAGTGTTTATTTTGAAAAATATCAAAAAACATCTAATTTAATTTTTTCAATGAAAAATTTAAAACACATTAATAAAAAAATTGTACAGCTTTTTTAAAAAAATTAACAATAAAATGAGTAAAATGTAATTATTCGTATATAGTAAAATATTCTTATTTATTTTTAAAAACATCTAAATTAATTTTCTTTTATCAGAAAAAAAATATTTGTAAACACATTAATAAACAAGTAATATTAAAAAATTTTTAAAGTCAATTCCTACTTTTTTTTTCACTCTATTGCTGAAAAGTCCTTTATAAATAATTTTCATTCATTTTTTTAAGTTTATCTCACGCCATCTATTGGTAGATACATGCAACTTAAATCAAAAAAAAAACTAAAATTAATTAATTACATTTAATTACTGAATTAATGTTTGAAAAAAAAAACTGTATTAACAACAAGTGTCATCCACTACAAGTTTAAAAATGTATCGGAACTTGAGTGGAGGAATAAAATTATTGCATGAACGATTGCAAATTTGAGCAAGATATATATAGCGAGAATGTGAGCTAATAGAAGGAATTGAAAAATAAATAGCTCCTTCAAAAAAAAATTGAAAGAATAATAAAATTGAGCAATACCAAATCTCTAAAAGAATCAAATATTCTTTTTCAATTGACATATGCATAAAGAAAATTAAAGCCATAATATATCACTTATTCAAATGGTTAATGAGTTAGAATTACGATGAAAATAAAAGATTACTTTAAATAATATATAAATGTTTCTGTATATGATTCTCAAGATTTATTTGTTTTCTTAAGTTAATTTCAAGCCAGCATTTTATTATCACATTGATTTCAACAATGTTTACCTTAAAACATTCTTCTTGTAAAAACATTTGTTACTTTAAATAACTTTGCGTTTTTGTTAGTTTAACAAATATTTTAAATAATATACTAGTTTTATAGTGTAGAGTACATACAATAGATTTTATTTGCAGTGAATTATACATCAACACATAGTATATTGATTTTGAACAATACAAATACTAATTAACTATTTCACACCCAACAATATAACAGTAATTTATGATATTAAAGTAATGGTAAAAAGCAGGTGATATATAATAATCATGTTGGATTATTTTAGCAAACTTCTATACGTCGTACTAAAGTTCACGCAAAATCATTTATCTTCCTAAAATATGAGGTTAAACATAAAATCCAAAACTTGTAAAGAATATATCATTGTATCTGCTTATTACACAAGGATGAAAGATTCTTGTACATTAATAAAATTTATATTCTTGCCAAGCTTAAAATAATTTAGAAGATTATGGTAAACTTGTATCATTTCTTTACTTAATTACATGTGCTAGATAGTACAAACAGCTGTCATCAGTGCCACAAAATATAAGTAATACTAAAAACCCTATATATTGCACAAAAAATATTAGGAACTAAGATGTGTTATGGAGTAGTAGAACAAGATAAAAAACATCATTTTGTGTAGCTGCAATATCCCCTGTCTACCCTCAGCTACATGTCTTGATATATGAACGATATCTTGGTTTTCTTTGGAGGAATATTGAAAAACATGTTGCTTTGCTTTCATATGTCCCTGCTGTAGCCGAGGGTGGTCTGAAGTGCGGTAATTGATTAATGATCGTCCGTCAGACTTTGTTTGATAGAAAAGATAAACCTATTGAAAGAACGGCTGTAGTAATAAAATAGAAATATATAAAATTTACGTTCAAGCCATGCTAAATATATTGAACATGAGAAACTGCTTGTACTGCTGAAAACTAGTTTTTAAACAAACCCTTAATAAAGAAATAATAACAGCCTCAAAAATTTTAGAGATGTTTGATAATTTTAAATGAAATGGATATTCACGATAGGTAGATGTAAGAAAACAATATCATAAAAATTGTTACAATCCGTTATGACTGCATAATAAAGCAGCATCATTCAGTGAGTCCCCCATTTTTTAAACACACACATGACGAAACCATACATTTTGGAAACATGTGGTAGTGCCAAAGTTCAATATGATCATCGTAATGCTATTGAGAGAATAACGATTTGCATTCAAGGATGCTATCTTAGCATTCATTTGTCCATATAGGAGCGTGTTCTACACACTATTTCAGTCTTTTTGTGACTATATTGAAGAATTTATTCCCTTTTACAAACACGTATATAACGATACGTTCTGATAGATGTTAGCATGCAACATAGTGTTGAGCTAATGTTCTGCCGGCCATGATCCATAATGTCCATGGGTACAAAATTGTTTGTTTTCATACAGTCCCACCACACAAATCGTACTGAAACAGAGCGGCATAATAGAGGAGGCATTTTGATGGATTTTTAATTACAATATAGAAACATTAATTTTCAATAATAAAAATTTAAATTTACATAAAATCGAAAGAAAAAATGGTCAAAAATTACACAATAAAATTAATTAATTTTTAATTTTTCTTTTTTAAAATTGCTTAACGTCATATATATGCTGGAGGCTAACGTAAACGCTTCTAAAAGAAATCGATTCATGCGTTTTCGCCTTTAAGACGGATGTTTATCGTTACCCAAAAAGGTATTAAACTATAGGGCAGTTTGAAGAGGGCTACAACTCCAAACGCAATGTCATGAAGCCAAGTTGTATTTTACCTATCTTTGATGGATGGTTTAAAAAATCTTCTGTTAATAGTTATTCACCCAAGATGTCTGTTTTTATATAAATAAAGAAGAGGTTTGCCACGATCCTTAATAATCATGTGCCAAAAATGTATGATTCTTGATGGATAGTTTTTATAGTCAGCTATAGATGTTCATGTCTATCAATTTATCTCATGCATTTACTTGGCCTATTTTTTTATTCATATACTTGTTACATCCAACAAGAATACCAAATTTGGAAAGGATAGTCCATAGTTTCTATAAAGTAGAAGATATGTTATTTATTAGCGAGATGAAACTTAAATTATAGTGACTATAGAGAAAAAAAGAAAATCAGAGGGCAAGTATTAAAGTTTTTAAGTTACACAGACAGACTATACAAATAGGCGTATAAACATTAATTTATATAAAATTTCAATGTTTAAAACTGTATCCTCAACTTTTATATTATTAA
>BPLR01009106.1:0-52090 GCA_021605095.1 Caerostris extrusa | reverse complement strand
GCCAGGTGCTTTCGGATACAACGTTCTATCTTTTTTCGTGGATTTTCGATATGATTGAGGATGCGCGTTACAAGACTCCGCAACAATACAAAAATTTTGTTGGCCTTTTTTACAAAAATCTTCGTAATCTTGTTAGTAACGGATAAACTCGATTTTCTTTTTCTAGTTGGTTATATGTAATTTAATGTTTATTTTCTTTCCAATTTTATAGTTTTATCATCTAGTCGATCAATCACTTCGCCAATTCATCTCATTTTTATTTTTATGCTTATTTATTTATTTTATTTATTTATTATACTGCTTATTTATTTTCTTTTGGTTACCAGAAATACTGCACTACTTCATTTTATTCAAAACCATTTTAAAAGCTCAATAAGAGATTTCTTATTGAGTCTTTCTTATTTCAGTCTTTATGATAAGACTATTCAAGCATTTACGAATTTTTTTTTTTTTTTTTTTTTTTGTTATTGTTTGATTATAATTAAATAGACCAGATGATCGTATCGATGACCAGATGAGTGACCAGAACAGTGTCGATCGATGACCAGAACATTGTCTCTTTTATTTGTATAATATTTAGATAAATTGAGATAAAGCAGTTTAAGTAAGTATAAATCTCAAAACATCAAGTCAAGAAAACGATGGGTCTGAAATCTAAATCTTCTTTAAAACAGATGAAAATCAACTAAATTTTTTGGAAGAATTTTTTGTTACTGCAAACTCAAGAAAGTATTGGCAGGAAAGAAAAAATACAGATTATCAAATAAGAAATGCATATAGTTCAATAAAATTAAAATCATGTAAAGTGGTGATTCAGTGATTCGTAATTATTTTAACAGAATACTTAAGATTTAAGTGCTTTTTTTTGCTTTGTCACTGTGGATGAAACAGGAATGCATCACTATATCTGAAATTAAAGAACTGTTTAAAAAAATAGGCTGTCAGCTGAAAGTTTTAGTTTGCTGATTCCCAGAGTGGGCAATATCTCCGCATAGGAAGACAGTGAAACAAGGGGGAGGGGGGACAGAAGCCTCATCTGCATTTAGGGATGTTTGATGGAAATAAAGGGGAAGTGAAAGGGGAAGAGAAGATAAGAAAATTTAGAAAACTATTCATTGACATTTAAAACATGGCTGCCCACAATTCAGGCTGCAAAAAGATACAGTTAATACTAGATTATGGACCGTAATAAAAAAAATAATAATAATTGCTTTTCTTTTTTTCATATTTAGTGGAAAGTTGTTTTAGTTTAGTCACAAATCTGCTACCAAAAAAAAGAAAACGACCGCAAATAGAGAATCGTAGTGTTTAAAGAATACTGATGACAAAAAAATGAGTCAAAGATAAATTTTTTCATAATAATGCACAAAATTAATTCTTCTCATTAGATCATTATAATGCTATTTGCAATTTTTATTTTCCTATTAATCTTCGTTATACTAATTGTGTATAATGCAAATGTTATAATGGTTGATCTTAATATATAATTTTATAGTTTAAACTTAAAATGCCTTATTTACAACATTATTATTTATTATGTTTTAAGATGCAAGTAGATATATAGATACATAAAAAAGTTTTTTTAAACATATATCAAATTTTACAAATATTTGCATTTTTATGTTTGTTTACTTTAAATAAAAAAGATTTATAGCAGAACAATGATTAATTTTTTTTTCCTGAAAAGGGATAGGTAGGGTAAAATAAGCTGAGGGATTATTATATTATTATTATGCTTTTAGTTGAAAAGAGTTGAAAATTCGGTAGTTTTTTATTGATATTTAAAATAAAGATTAAAACAACTCCAAGTAATACATTTTTTCAAACCATTCATGAACCGAGGTGCAACAGAGGTATGCGTGATTCCTCCCCTCCCCTTAAAAAAATATTTTGCATCAGAACTGTGCACCAACTTATGTCTCTGGAATTGTGGTACAAAACTCTCGAATTGAAGATTTAAATCTTTTGCATGGTACCTAGTCTTCAGGTTTAACTCTCTTAGACTAACTACTATCCGTTCACATGAAAAAAAAAAATCAGACAAAATTTATTGATACAAGGAGGTTATGGAAGATATAAAGAATGGTTTTGAAGAGTCCCATCAATTCTATTATTTTAAATAGTATCAACAAATTGGAGCAGCACTGAATGAGTGTATAAAATATTATTTAATAAAAAATAAACAGGATTTATATTTAAAATCTATAAGTAACTTTTATTTTTGCATATATCTTTTAGATAAAGCAATCTTAATCTTAAAGCAATAAAAATATTAATTAATTAATTAATTTGGAAACTAATATAGAAAAGAGTTTCTATAATAATTACCAACAATTTTATTTAATTGGAAAAATACTTAATCCACTTATTGCTTGATTTAAATATATTTCAAGGAAAATGATTAATATTTAGATTTTAGTTGCATAATTTTACAAGAGACAAATATGTCTTAAAAAATAGCTGTTTTCTGAATAGAAATATTGAGAATGATAAATAATTTGATAAGATTTAAATTTTATATTTAAGCAATATAGAAAGAAATATAATAAAATTATTTAGATTGTAAGTAGTATAAATATTTTGAATAACATATTTAAATGAATTTTATAAAATGCTATTAAAATTTTATGATAAAAAAGAATAGATAGTTTAATATTTAAAAATATTATAAAAATACATGTACTTGTACACATAAAATAATTTATTATTTGATAGTTCATAAGAGAATTCTTAATAATTAACAAGTGTTTTAATCATACATAAAAATTATTTACTTTGTTACCATCATGAAAGCACATTCGAATATGGCGACTCTTCACAATGAAATCTAAACAAAAAATTATATTAATATAATTATCATATTCTAACTTATAGAGGAATATTTGAAAGCAATTTTTTTAGAAAACAAGAATAAATGTACAAAATTTGCAAAAGAATCTTTAAAAAGTGTATCATTAAAAATAAATATAACTAAGAGAAATGATCTAATTACTGCTATCCTAATTGTTTTGATAATAAATAGCTTGTACTTATTTATTTAAATTTTAATAATAAAGAAATCTCAGAATATTTTTTTTTTTATTTTTCCAAAACATTATCTGAAATAAATGTAAAAAAACAAAGAGAAAAAAAAAAAAAAATCGTTAAGTTAGAAAATTTGTTTTTCCCCTTTCTCAACTCTAACTTAGCTTATAATTTTTTTCAGAATTCTTTATTTTTAAATTTTTTCTTAATGTAAAAATTATTAAGAACACTTAATCAAATGACAATTTATATGCAAAATAATTTTATTAAAAAAACAACAACGTTGTTTTGATAAATGTAAAAAGAGAAGAAGAACTATTTATTTATTGTTAAGTATTCATGCATTTTAAACTTACAATATGAGAATAATAAAAATTAAATAAATATATGAATAATGTAACTTTTTAAAATATAATGAATATTACCAAATAAAAAAAAAAAAATCGTAATAAATATTACATAATCAAGACAAATAAATATATACATGTCAATAATATTAAATGATGAAATAAATATTAATAAAATAAAAGTTGGATATTTGTTTAGACATGCTTTATGATAAAATGAAGAATTATAAAAAAAAATTACACTATATTTTTCTACTTCTTTTTTAAAACAATTTTACAATAAAGAATCAAATATATATTATATGAATCAATTAATATTTTAAATTTATTTACATAACATCAAAAAATATTAATTAAATGTTCAAACTAACATTCATACCATTAGAAGGTTCTGGAACTTGTCTTACTGCAATCAGGTTGATTTTTTTTTGAAGCAGTGTTGCATTAGGTTTCAACTATAAACAAAATAAATAAGGACTAAGTAAAGTACAAATACATTTAAGTGTCAATTGAATCTAAAAATATTTGAGAATGTGGGGAATGTTTGAAATATAAACATCATTTAAGAATATTTCAAAACTAATATAAAGAAAACAAACACTCTTTAATAATGACAATATATATCATTTGTCCAAAATATCATACTGTTTCCAAATTTTATTTAAAATATCATATTGTTTCCAAACCTTATTCATCGAAATAAAAAAATAATGAATTGTATTTTTAAAGTTTACAGTTGAATGCACTTCAAAACATTTTTGACAGTTATGAGATGATGATCCCTAAAGCAACTCATCTTGTTGATAATAAATATATTCCCTGTTTTCTCACATAACACAGGCCTTGCATTAAAAGAATTCTATAAAGTTTCTATGTTTTTCTAGAATCCCATTTGACAAAGTTTAAATTATAAAGAGGTCAGAGAAATAACATAATTTCTATCAACCCTATTAATATTTGAATTACTTTCATCTTTTTTTTAATGATACAATTGGATTTAATGATACAAAAAAAATATAATCCAGTTTTTAGCAAAAGTTTTTAATTAAAAGAGCAACTATAGCTGTTGTTATTAAATATAAGCTTGCAAACCTATCAAAAATTTGCAAAATAGCTAACGGCATGATGTAGTTTAATAACTTTTAATTTATTATGAATATTAATTTATTTTCTAAAAGTGTTGTTGCAGTCATGAACTTTTGAGGAAATCATTGAACATCTAATGCAAATGTAGTAGCCAGATTTGATTAGATTCATATGTAATATTTCATTTTTTATTATTTTCTGATATCACATATAACTAAAAATGAAAATACTCTATTAAAAATATTTTGAAAAAACTCCATTTCCTTCTTCAGACATTTCTTTTTACAACTATTACAGGATATATATCAATATCTATATTCAAAAATGCCACAAATATTACCATGTTTATTGTCTAAAAATTTTTCTTTTATCAGTTTGCAGTATTAAACATGATACACAATTACGTTACACTTGAGATTAATCATAAAAATTTCATATTACATGCATTTTGCTTTGAAAACGCATATTTCATAAATTATTTTAGTAGTAAGCATATATGAAAATAAACCTAAAATTAACAATCATATATTTAAAGAGGATATTGAATATTTTATTTTTATTTATTGCAAAGAAAAGATTTTCAAAAATTGCATAAAATATGAAAAAATTCGTGACATTGATGGCATTAAATAAAATTGATGATTAAAATATGTCAGAGAAGTTTCTATGATAAACGCATATCATTATTATCTAAAATATTATATAAAAAGAGAACAATTTTTAAAAAAATTTCTACTATTAGATTGAATTACTCACCAGAGTCTTCTCATAATGGATGCCCTTGAAAAAGAAATTCCAGTTTCATCAAGTTTAGGAGCCATAAAGTTTCCCAAATTGTAGAAAGAACCTAGAATTATTTATTAATGATAAGTACTTAAATGTCTTTAAAAGCACAAATGTTAATTTTTTTTTTTCCATAAAATGCTTATTTTTTAATAAAAATTCCTCAATAAATATTATTAACAAGTAAGCAAATCATACTATTTTCTGTGAATTATATCACCACATTAACAAATATACCACTCATAAAACCTTAATAAAATATGTATAGATATATAATATTTAATTCTTATTTTGAAAAAAAAAAAAAACCAATACAATTATTTCACAAATATATTAAAAATATTTTTTAATAAAACTAAATTATTTTGTTCTAGTAAAGCAATAAAATAATTTCATTTCATCTTTTACTTTACTACTTCTAAAATATTTCTGTGTAAAAAGTTAAAAATCTGCCAAAATTACTTAACATTTTATGAAATTTATAAAAAGTTATGAGATATTTAATCACATTTATGTAATCTAAAAAATATTGTATAACTTTATTATTTCTGATTTAAATGCTATATTTTATATACTGAAAGTCCTTGTTGAATTTAAATTCGTTAGTTCCAGACATTCTACACTGGTGTGCAAAACTTAAGCAACAATGTAAAAATTTAGCAGATAGCCATGAAATTGCAGAAAAGGAGGTCTGGAGATCAGTACAATGAACATGCAAGTCAGTAGAAACGTCATGCGTATGCAAATATCCAGGAACGAAACGTCGGAGGCGACGTGAGCGTACGCAAAACGCGTGATGTCGGCGCGCGCAGCTCAGCAGTAGAATAAAAGGAAGGATGGAGACTCAATTCAACATATTCGCTGCAAGTGCCAGTGAGTCAGTTCGTGAAATATGGCTAGAAGAAATCACATGGAAACTTCACACGTGGAAGAATGATCGGAAAGCTGGAGGAGGGGCGTACTGTCACCAGTGTAGAGTTCGGAATCAACAAAAGTGTCGTTTCGCGCGCTTGGAAAGCGTTCCAAACCACAGGTACAGCTGTTAGAAAGGTTGGTGGTGGCCGGCCGAGGAAGACAACTGCAGGGGATGACCTATATATCGTCCTGCAGGCGAAAGACCGACAGAAGTCAGCAAGCGCCATTGCTCAGCAACTCTGTACAGCAACGGGGCGACAAGTATCGCTGTTTACTGTGGCCAGACGCCTTCACAAAGTGGGCCTATTCGTCCGCCGTCCTGAACGCCGCCTCCCGTTGAAAGTTGGCCACCGACGCCACCGTTTACAGTGGTGCAGAGATCACAAAAACTGGACAACTGAACAATGGAGTCAGTGTCCTCTTTACGGATGAGAGTCGGTTCTGTACCAGAAGCGATTCTCGACGCGTTTTGATTTGGAGAGAGTCGGGACCCGGTTTTATCCCAGTAACCTCAAAGAAAGACACCGTTATGGTGGTTCTGGAGTTCTTGTCTGGGGTTTTTTTTTGAACGGGCGAACTGAGCTCCACGTTTTCGACAGAGGGTCTGTAACCGGGGATCGCTATTGTGAGGAGGTACTCCTTCCCCATGTGCGTCTCTTCCGAGGTGCCATTGACCAAGACTTAATTTTATGGATGACAATGCACGGCCACATCGGACTCTTGCTGTTGAGGAGCTACTGGAAAGTGAAGATATCACTCGAATGGATTGGCCAGCGTACTCCCAGATTTAAATCCCATCGAAGATGTGTGGGATGCTTTGGGCAGACGCATTGCAGCACGCTTACATCCTCCGGAGAACACCCAACAACTCAAACAGATGCTGATTGCGGAATGGGCACTCCCAGCGCAAGAAATGTTGCACCAGCTGGTTCTGAGTATGCGGAGACGGTGTGAAGCAAACATTGCAGTGAGGGGAGGGCATATCCTATATTAAGGAACATCTGCTTGTTGTTCTTCCTTTTGGATAGACAATCATAAATCACGATATTATGCGTTCAATAAAGCTTGTTTTTGTTTGATTCCATACCGTATGCATTGTATTCCTTTTTCAGCGCCGATGCTTTCGTCATCCTTTACGTACATAATACTCTCCCTCATTTCTGAATGTCATGTCTCTCAGATGATTTCTCGTGGAGTTATGGCAAAAAACTCACCTGTTGCTTAAGTTTTGCACACCAGTGTATTTGTTATATTTTGGTTATTTCACTTACCATAATTTTCTGTCTATGAACCACGAGTATTGTATGTTAAAAATCTTAAAATTTTGTGGCGGGTTTGTGTTTTTACACTCGAAGACATGGAAGAAATGGCCGAGGACGATGCACCTCCTGCATCTAAACCAGCAAGAATGCCACCTGTTTTGGTGCGTACTGTTGATAGTGACGCTACAAAAATCTTCAAAACCATTGGAAATACATTCCAATATTAAGTCGAGCTGAAATTGACTCCTAATTACATCAAATGTTTTGCCCATTCTGAGCAAATTTATCAGGATATTATCAGTTCCTGATATATAATAAATTATATTTCTTCAAAACTACTAACAAGTCCATGAGACCCATCAAAGCCAATAACTTTTAAGAATACATGTCATATTAATTAAATTAGTATTTAAAAAATATTCAAATAACCTTATAAGTTCTATGAGAATATTTAATGAAAATGATCTGGAGAGGATTATTGAGTAAAAAATGTTTTCTACAAATATTACCATTAGGTGTCTAGAAATATAAAGAAAATTTTATAACATTGAAAAACTAATTTTAGGAATGAAACACAAAAGTACTTTCATTTCACACATTTAAAAATATAGAATCTCAATTATGTTCTTAAATTTAGATGAAGTCATCAAATATCAATGAATAGACATATTTGGCCAAAATAATTAATTTATATTAATGCCAAAATATTTTTATTAGATAATTTTTACTAAAAATATGACATACATACTTTTCTGCATCTCAAAAAGAATTGAGGAACGAAATCCTTCAGGTAACAACTCCTGATTTACTGTTAACTGAGAAAATTGATCCTGAAATATATTTTTAAAATTAAAAATTACATTAAAAGAAGAACGTATATTTCGAATCATCCTAATTCCTTATCTATAATCCGTGAATTAAATGCTAAAAATTTTAGAATTTATTAGTGATGATTACAGAATGCTATGTACACTCTGTGGATTTTTACTTCCTTGAAGTTCCATTTAAAATTAATTCTAAAAATTGCTGCTTAAAAGTGCTTTTTGTCGCAGATCAAAGAAAGGTGTGAAAATACTTCTGTGAAAGAAACCAAAATTCAGTGCATATCAGACGTCAATTCACACAGACAGAAAAAAAAAATATATGGAATGAAGTCGCAGATAAGAATTTTAAGAGCTTTGCAAAGAGCCAAATTGATAATTAACTGTGACATTAATCAAAATTTTCATCTTTTTAGTAAATATAAATTAAAGGAAATTTTTCTTCATTCCATTTAGAAATTAATAGTGTGAAATTTATTATTTATTATATTATTTTTTTATTTATACTATTGAAATTGATTTGTGCATTATTAGTAATGCATCATAAACCTTTTATTCTTATTTAACTTTGCTAATTACAATTTTGAAGCTTTATTATACTTGAAAATATTTTAAAAATAATGAAATTAAGGAAGTCTTTTTTCATTTAAATTCCAAGATATATTTGCATAGTATTTTTATTTCATTGATTAAAACTTCTTGACTTGTTCAATGATTTAAAGAAAAAAGCTGTTCACTAAACGAAATTAAATATTATTATGGTACAATATTTTTACTGATTTGTAACGATAAATATCATAGATTGCGCATTTTAATTAATTTTTTTTTACAATATTGGCAAAATTTAATGGATTGCCTGCAACAATTTCTCGTTCAAATGTGGCCCATGGAAGCTAAAAGGTAGCACACGCCAACCAAACAACATAAGTAACTAGCACAAACTAGTCGTAGATCATATGCGTCTGCAGTTTTATAAGCAGGATGTTACCCTCAAATTTTTAATAATATTTTATTATGAAAGAAAATAAAGCAATAATAAAAAGAATTAATCTTGAGTCAAAAAATCAAAGAATTATCTTAATAACCTTAAATGAAAAACTATTATGAAAACGAAACAATTTAATAGAATATTTACCAAAATAATTTTTAAATTTTATTTTATTTAACTTACAGAGATATAAAGGTAAGATTTAAAGAAGAATTAAATTACCAAATAAATGAATGTGCAATTCCAACACTGAAACTATTATATTCCATTCAATAGATTAATCTTTTACTATGTAATAACAGTTTTAGCAAATAACTAATGATTAATAAAACTGCACCAATAAATTTTACCATAAGAGGCTTTGATAGATCAGTTTCTTCAGTGATTGAAAGATTATCAATAGACTCATCAGATATTATCTGTTCAAAAATAAAAAAGTTGGTTTTATGAAAAATGAAAGAAATACACTTTAAAGAATAATAAAATGCATCATTTTTAAAAAACAGGCTAGTGTTGCATTTACATTATCATCAACAATTAAAAGCCCTTTTATTATTTTTATTATTTCGGTTGAAAAATAAATTTGATTTTTCATGTATACATTTCACACTCTGGTTTTGAAATTTTAATGCACAAATTTCTTCAAAGTATGATTAAAATAAAAAATTAAGTTATTAATTTTTCGCTTAAAATAAAAGTGATAAATAACAGATCAGTGTAACAAATAGATTTAGAATTGATATGAGTTATACATTCATTAATAAGCATATAAATTTATATATTTTTTTTATTTTGCTTCATTTAAAATTTTTATTTATGTTTCCCATGTGTTTTTAAATATTAATATCTCTGTTTGCAAAAGCATTTATGAATTGATTTGATAAATAATACTGCAGATAAAACTCCTCAAAAAACAGAGATAGTATAAAAGCAAGTAGATGTAAATCATATTTAAAAAAAAAATATTAAAGTTTTAATAATGAATCCCGTTATTAATGAAACCTCATTTACTTTTTTTTTTAAAGTCATGTGGAGAATGTTCACAAATTCAGATTAAAATTTAATGCTATTGATTATTCAAAATCATATAATAAAAGATTAATATATGAAAGTTCAATAGCATTAGATAAACCAGAATGATTTAAACACATTTCTGATTTTATTTATAAACATTATTTATTCTGAAAACACGTTTTTCTTGGAAAATTTTTTAGTGTTTTAATAATAGTTTTTAACATCGAACTTTATTAAAATATATTTTGAGTATATTTTAAAAACATTAACTTAAATGTTTTTTACATTGAATGCAATTGAAAAATACATCTGAGAATTTTTAAAGCTGAATAAGTATGATGATATATATCAAGAAAATGAACATATCTGATGCTTTTTAAATATTGTTATTAATTATCTTACAAGCACTGCAATTTGTAATATTTAATTTTAAAAGAATAATTTCAAAAAATTGTTCAGCTTTTTGTTAATATAATGCCATGCCATTTCACTAATATTTATACTTCTTTCATTGTTGTAGTCTCACTATTCCATGAAATAAGTAAAGTATAAATATGTAATTTAAGGTATAAATAAGTAATTTAGTATAAGTACCTCACTATTCCATGAATGACTTTTCAAGCATTAAGAAATTTCTGAAATACCTGATATGAATTAAAGAATCATTTAACATTCAATCTAGATTCATATTTTAAAAAATCATTTTTAAAGAACAATTATCAAAGCAAAAGAATTACAAATGTTGATTTCATTTGTTTTATTAATTTTTTTAGTTTATTTTGTTTTCATTGATATAACTATTTTTTTTTATTTATTAATAAATAAATATTAAAGTTTATAATTCCTTAATAGTTTCTCTATTAATGTAATTGTATGTTATTTATATGATTCAAAACCTGGTTAAATTTTGTAAAAGTAATGTTATTCAGAATATGTTATTTTCGTTTAACCTTAGTTCTTATTACACAAACAAGATTGCTACAAAAGATTTTTCTTTGAAATAGTATCTATAAAAGCTTTATTTAAAATATAAATACTATTTGTTGAAATTTAAATTATTTATAATATAAGTAATTGTCATATGTTTTACCTACATATATTGTACTTCTCCTTCATTATATACCTGCAATTGTCAAAGAAATTATAAATTAACTGTTAAAGGAAAGAGTAACCCATATGAAGCAGCAAATATTAAATAAATAATGAATTGTAAAGTTTGTTAGAGTTAATGGGAATAATTTCTAAGAGATAAATGAAATGAATTAGTGTTATCTTCAATATGCAATGAAGTTTTAGTTGATAAATTGCCTTGTAAAGAGATAAATCTCTAAACAACAAACATAATATGAATGATTTCATTAATTCAAAAAAATCTTTTACATACATAATTCAAGATTTTTTTGTGATTTCTGTTGAGTGATTTAATACAAGTAATACAATCAAAATTTAGTTACATTTACATTTCACATTGCATGTGAGTCATTATAATAAATAGTTACCTTTCTGAAAGGACTTTTGGAATCGATAGAAGAGTTTAACTTTCTAAAAAGAAACAAAATATTTTATTAATGATTCACTGATGATGCATTTACAAACAAATAGTCAAATGGTTTATTTCATCTGCAATTCACTACAAATAATGAATTTTTGAAAAAGATACTAATTAATTTCCTGCCGGAAGGATACAAAATTTAATGCAAAACATACAAAAGGGTGTGAAACATGTTGTCCAGGAAATCTTTAAAACCCGAAAGAAATTAGTAAAACATACACACACACAAACAAAAAACATTAATTATAACACTTCAAAGGCAGCTTTATCAAGGATATTATAAACTATGCTATTTATGCTCACTATATTACTGGATCCAAGATCATCATTTAGAGCATTTTGCAATAACATAGAGTAGTCAGAATAACCTTCCACTTAGAGTCAGTAAGATATAGGACTAAAGAAAAATGATTTGGTAGTGTTATCTGTTTTACAAAGCAAAAATCCAGTCATGATAGAACCACCTGATTGTTTATAATAAGATGACCATCAAGCTACTGATTGATTGACTGACTTTGATAATTTGTATAAGTGTAGTACGATTTATTGCCCATTGCAAAGGTTTCTGTTAATTAATAGTGTGGACAAATGGAATGGTTGTGTACAAATTGATGGAGTGATTCACTACATGTTAAAAATAAAGAATTTATGAAAAATTGTAAACCATGGAACAAATTTTACAAACACACACACATTTATATATAGATATGTGTGTGTATAAAAGTATCTGGTTAAATTTAGTGCTAATAATTCTGTATTAAGCTTTAATGTTACATTTCTGTAATTATATATTAGCATCTTCAGATAAATTTTTAACTATCATAGTTTTTACACAATACAATATTACGGAGATCTTAGCTATATCAGTTAATGGTTATTTAAATGTGTCTGAGTTGAATTAACCAAATTTTACATCTCCACCTACGATTTCCATAAAATTTGGTACTGAGGTAGTTTCTATAAATGCTAAGAAAAATAAATTTTTTATTAAAATATTCTCAACATAAAGCCATAAAAATTTTCCAAAAAAATAGGGTTGGATCACATTATTAATATATATTTAAATAGAAATATCAGCTTTCTTAATTAAGCTAGAAAAGTATCATTTACTTCATAAAACCTTTCCTATTTTATAGAGCATAACTGATTTGTTAAAATTTTTCCAAATCTTAAATAGAAGATTTGTTTTTAAATGTAAAAAAAAAAAACACATTGTTAAAAAAAAAATTTCAAATTAAAAATTGCAAAATTATAAAACAAAAAAGTACATTTTTTATGATAACTATTTTTACAATTAGAAGACAGAAATAAATTTTAAAAGTTTTAAAAAATGTGATCCTTTTAAATTCACACTCAATGTCTACTACATCTATTCGAAAAATGACACCAAGATAAAACTTTCTTAAATGATTTTAATATGAAGAATAAGATAATAGTGCAAACTGCATTACAACATTATCAAACCCAATATAATGAAAATTTTTCAAATTTTGATTAAAATTTATATAAGAAATATTCTCAGTTTTTTTTAAGTGCATACACACATTAATTTATAAATTTATTTGCTTTTTTACTAACCTTCCATTTTCCAATTCTAAATGTCCTGGGAAAGCAGAAAAGGAAAAATTAGCAATAGTAGGATGAGTTAAAAATAAATATATAAAAAAAAAATAATTGAGATGATAAAAAACAGTTGATCTTACCTTCAAGCATTGATTTTATATGATCTGGAATCTAAAATTTAAAAGAAAATAAGTATAAAAAAATTGGAAAGAATAATACTCAGATGAATTTCTATGAGTCTGAGTAATAAAATCTTATCAAAAATGATAAATTAAAACATTACAGATACAAATTCTATCACCGCTAAATATAAAAATTTTTATATAATATTCTTCCAATGATTCTTAAAATAATACAAAATTTATGAATTTATAATATTAGATTCCAAATATAAATATAAGAGCAATTGCTAGACAAATCTTTACATAAAAAATAATTGTTACAGATATTTTCATATGCAATTATAAATGCAAAAACATTCAAAAAGAGATCACAATCACATAAAAAGTGAAGAAACTAAAATAAAAAAAAATAAATAAAGACATTATTTAATCTCATTAGATAATGATTTCAAAATAATATTCTCAGAATAATGATTTCAAATCACTGGCAATTTATATAATAACATGGCAAAAGAATGAGTTTTCATTTAACTATTTTCATACATTTTTTTTTTCTAAAATTCGAAAATTTTATTTAGCAGAATTTTAAAAAGACAAAAAATGTCCTTCCGCACTTTTTAATTAATGTCATGTTTTATTATAACTTCCTCCTATATTTTTCATTGTTAAATAAAATTAAGGAATTAAGCAAACTTAAAAATTCCTTGCACAATATAATAGATTATTAAATGAACTTCTGCGAATCTCACAAATTTGGAAAATATAAATATAACATTGAATATGAAACTATAAGAAATGTAATTATACCTTAAAAAAGTAGAGGGTACCAAACCAGTTGCTCCTTCATCATTTTTTTGCCTCCCACCATCCATCACTCCTGAAACATTTAATAAAATAATAAGAGAAAAACACAAAAATCAAGAAATATAATATAGTTGCTAGAAAATAATCAATTCAAAATTTGGATAAAAGAATTTGCATTATAAAATATAACTAATAAATGAGTACCCACTGAATATGCAAACTCTTACTCTTGAAATTAGGCCAATCAATTATCTTAATGAATTCAATTTCCAAAAATTTATTTAAACTAACCCACAATTTCGCATGTATTTTAACCTCAAATTGTATAAATGTTTTTAACTGTTATTACAATTATTCTTAATTGAAACCTTTCCAAGAATAATTAAAAAAATCAAACATTACTGTTAAGTAAACAATAAGAAAGGTGCTTTATATTATTGGCATAACTCAGGCTCGCGAGCCGCATGCGGCTCTTTGGATGTGAAACTGCGGCTCTTTAGTTCCATACGCAAAATATTATTTATTTTATCAAAAAAAAAAAATATTTTAAAAATCGTTCTGAATCGATTAACGAGGAATCTGAAGAACTGTTTCGTGATTTCAAAAACATACCAGAAATCTTGAAAAAAATCAAAGATTTTCCACTATCCGCTAAAACAGTACACGGTAGAATAGCTAAAATATCTTCAAATGTAACATATTTGCAGGTGGAAGATATTTTAATTTTCTTCTGCCTTATCACTGGCTATAGATGAGTCTTGCGACATAAAAGACATGGCACAAGCTGCCCTTTTTGTCAGGTATATGTCTTCCCAAGGTCCAAAACAAGAACTTCTAGGATTGCTACCGCTCTCGGGACAAACTAGACGGGAAGATATAGCGAATGCCGCGCAAAAATGCCTTGAAGACAATAAGATCGATTTAAATGAAATCGTTTCAATGGCAACTGATGGAGCCAGAAATATGATAGGAAAAAATAAAGCGGCAACAACGATTCTTCAGAGCAAAATACCCCACGAAATTCTTACGTTTCACTGCATAATACACCAAGAAACGCTTTGTGCCCAAACATTTCCGGCCGAAATAGTTGAGGGTCATGAATTTGGTAATCAAGATTGTTAACAGCATCTTGTCAAAAGCACTCTACCATCATCAGTTTAAAGAATTCTTAAACGAAATGGATAATCAGTATTCCGACTTCCTTCTTCACAATAAAGTGCGATGACTTTCCAAAGGTAACGTGTTGAAACGTTTTGCTTTGTGCTTGAATGAAATAAATACATTCCTAAATAAAAAAAGGCATTAATCCCCCTGAGTTAGAGAACGGCAAATGGTTGCAAAAATTTTACTTTATAGGTGGATTTCACAGCGAAATTAAATGAGCTGAATCTAAAACTGCAAGGAAAGGGAAACCCAGACTATGTTTTGGTAGAAGAATTGGTTTGTTATGAAGAAAAATTAATTATTTTTGCAGAAGATATTCAGAGCGGTATATTACTTCATTTTCAATTTCTAAAGCAATATCGTGATAAAACTAGTGGAACTGTTGACACCAGGTACTTCAGCACGGTTATAAAAAAAATAAAGATGAATTTGCTGATAGATTTGAGCAATTCAAAACCAACAAAACCACTCTAGCATTCATAGTAAATCCTCTCAACACAAATAGTAACGAAATCCACATTGAGCCATTTGGAATTGATACTAGATCTCTAGAAATGCAATTGATCGATTTAAAAAGTAAAGCTTTGTGGAGTGGAAAATTTACAGAGTTGAAAAGCAAGTTGGAAGAGTTGGAGGTCCAAAAATATATGTACGTAACGCAACAAAAGTGGACAACTTTAAAAGAAATGCCGCGAGTTGAGGCACTTATATTCGACGCATGGAATAGTCTTCCAGATTGCTACAGTGAGGTGAAGAAGTTGGCATTTGGAGTGCTGACTATCTTCGGATCTACATATTCGTGCGAGCAAGCGTTCTCTTGCATGAATATAATTAAAAAAATAAAGTAAGAAGCCAACTAACAAATGAAAATTTAGAGTCGTGTTTGAAACTTAAAGCAACAAATTATGAGC
Source organism: Caerostris extrusa (assembly GCA_021605095.1). Lineage (NCBI taxonomy): Eukaryota > Metazoa > Arthropoda > Arachnida > Araneae > Araneidae > Caerostris > Caerostris extrusa. The sequence continues at coordinate 35,734 of BPLR01009106.1, read as the reverse complement.
CAAATTTATCCAAACTTTCTAAAACCATGCAAAGCGAGTTGAATTTGTTTGCACAATGTATGTTATTGTTTTTTTTTTAAGTACAAATTACATTGTTTAGTAAAGTTTAAATTTTCTTCTTGAATAACCATGCAAAGCCATCGCTCCCATTGAATTTGTTTGTTCAATTGTTTGTTATTGAAGTACAAGTTAGTGTTGTAAATAAATGTTGAATTGTTTTAATTTTTTACTTAAATAGTAAGTAATTATCTAATAATGAATAAATAGAATGATATAAGGAATAAATAGATATGTTTTCTTATGAATAAATAGATTAGTTTTTTTTTTTTATCAACAAACTTTATTTATGCGAGTACTAACAGGTCGGCTAGTATTAAATCGGCTCTACTATTATTAAAATCCATGTGATTTTTAGTTAGCCCTAACCTTAAAAAAGACACGTGGATAAATTTGACAGCTGTTGCACTATTAGTATGTGAGTCATAGCATTTTTAGTGAAGCAACTTTAGTTAGTTTGAAAAAATGGAAAAAAGGAATTTCATGTGTTAATAACGCATTGTTTTTTGGCGAAAAAAATACTATTGAAGCCAAGGCATAGCTTGATAAACGTTATTCGGACTTCGCACCAGAAAAATCAAGAATAGAGAAGTAGTTTGCTAAATTTAAACGAGGCGAAATGAGCACCGAGGACGATGCACGCAGTAGACGCCCCAAAGAGGCTGTTACCGACGAAAACATCAAAAAGTCCACAAAACAATTTCTGATAACCGTAAAGTGAAGTTGATTGAGATAGCTGAGATCCTAAAGATATCAAAGGAACGTGTTGGAGATATCGTGAATGAATATTTGATATGCAAAAACTCTGTTCAAAATGGGTGCAGCGCGAGCTCACAATCGACCCAAAACAACAAACCAATTGATGATTCTAAGCAGTGTTTGGAGCTGTTCAATCGTAATAAACCCGAATTTTTGCATCTATATGTGACAAGGGATGAAACATGGCTCCATCATTTCACACCGGAGTCCAATCGACAGTCAGCCGAGTAGACTGCACGTGATGAACACTAAAAATGCTATAACTTCATTAAAAATGCTATGACTCGCATACTACTAGTGCAACAACTGTCAAATTTATACACGTGTCTTTTGAAGATTAGGGCTAACTAAAAGCATGTGGATTTAATACCAGTAGCGCCATCTATGTGTCAGCCTATGAACTTTTCAGCCCACCTGTTATTTATTGTTGGTAAGAAAAAAATTTTGTGGCTCTTTAAAAATTGTGAAATTTTGTAAATTCCATTTTTGGCTCTTCTGACTCAAAGGTTGCCGACCCCTGGCATAACTGAACACTTTTTGATGCACAATAATATAAAAGTACTTTTTAGAATGAGTAATCAGTTATTTTTAGTTCTTTCTTTTAAATAAATAACTACTGTTATCATATTGATTCTTAAATTAAACTTTATGATTTCAAATATACAAAAACATTTTTTTTTATTATGTAGACAACAAAAGTGAAAACTTTTGCACGCATGATAATGTGACATTTTTTATGAATGAGTAGTTAGTCAATTTTTATCTCTTTTGTTTACACAAACAATTTTCCACTATTGCTTTCACCAGTTTTGAAATCCACTTTTTATGACTCTATCAGAGATTTATTAAAAATGCTAGTAAAAAAAAAGAATAATATCCATGTTATTTTCATACTAAATTAATTACATTAGGGGATATCAATTCCTCCTTTTTATACTGAAATATAAAATTAATAATAATTATAAGTTAAAAATAATTTCTTATTATAATTTTTAAACATGTAACATAAATAAAATTGAGATATATAAACACATATAATGGAAATTATTATGGTACACAAACATAAAGAGCATAGCTTTTTTAATTTTACTTTTACAACTTTTACATTAATTGGAAATAAAGAATGGAAACAGTAACAATAATTCTACTAGAAATATTTTTTTATAAGATATTTGCTGATGCGTAAAATAACTGCAATTGTTTTATTAATAAGATTTCAAAATAAAAAAATTGTTTGTGCTTTAAAAAAGACCATCTTCAAATTTTTAATTTTTATAAATAGCGCTTTTATTATATATAAATGAACAACCATGGCTGCCGATAAAGTTAATAAAGAAACAATAGTATAATGTATATATGTGTGTGTGTGTGTGTATTTTAATGCATTTTTAAAAGTTATGAAAAAAATACAAAAATGTAAATTAATGTACACTGAAGAAAGTTATATTGTACGTATGATACATAATTATTTGAACGATTCTATTAAATCTTCAAAGAACAATTTATGATATAATAATTTTTCAATAAAAATTTCAATGATGAATTTCAGGCAGAAGAAGGAAATGCTGATTTATATTTTTATTTTCAATTTAAAATTTTGATATTTTTAAGACACATAATTTCTGCAGATCATAAAAAATCTTTATTTTCTAATGTTCACTATTGAAATACAGTCTGAAAGCAACAATTCAGTTGATTTTTGGATTAGGAATTCCTTGTACAATTTGGTAACTTATTAAAAAAATATTTAACTAAAATTTTCTTGTGATGATAAGTTGAGATTAATTATATAAAATGGAAAATATAAAAAATCAAAAGTCAAAATAACTTTAAAAAATGATAAACAGCAATGTAAAAAGTAAGACTTAAAGCAGGTAATAAAAGAGCACAAATCTCAAAGTCCAGTAAAAAAAAAGACTTATCCAGAAAAGCATTTTAAAATACCTCCTATTCTCAGCTGTTTTGCTTTCTCTAGTTTCACATTATTGAATTTGATTAATAAATTTTAAGAAAAACATGAGTTAACTTTTAATTAAGAAAATTTTGAATACTAAAAATGAGATGAGAGGGTAATAAAACATAATTTTTGCATCACATTGTTCTTTTTGTCATTAAATAATTTTTCTTCTAATGTAATTGAGTTGCATTAGCATTTGACTAATGACAAATTTCCTAAGGATTTGGAGCATCATCACAAAGAGGATTTTTCTGCAATATCTTTTTAAAAAATTGATATAGTTTTAACAGTGGCAAAAATCATGAAAACATTCATGCAGCCAGTTTTGTTAGCCTTCTATTCAAAAATTTATCATTTAATCTAAAACAAGGTTCAAAACCATAACTTCTTCTGAAACAGTTGTGATTCCGTTAATGCAAACTGTATAATTTACAAAGCTTAGGCTGAATATTCAATATTTACAGTGGCTTGTATTTAAAATAATTGCATCAGAATGCAATGCAAATATATTTAAAAAATAAAAAGCTTGTAAAATAGAAATATAATAAAACCTACCTTAAACCTGTAACAGTTAATAATTCCCCTTGTTCAAAAGACAAATCATTTTCCTCCTCAGCTTTAAAATCATGCAAGGCTTCACATATAAAAGTCTGTAAATATAATATTATTTAGTTAAATAAAAATAATTATTGATAAAATATATAAATATAATTATATTATTTTACAATGAAAGAATTTGGTCTTTGTTTAACAAAACAAAAGAGAATTATAAAACTAAGTGACGATTCATATTCACCGCTGTTGCTATTAGTCTTTATAATTTAAAAATACCTTTGTGTATTAATGATATATCGATATTAATGCAAATATCAAATTCCCAATATTTAGAAAATATATAATTTTTCAAATATTTTATAAGCAAAATTTTATTTCAGTATATTATTTTTCAAAAAATATTTTTTTAAATTAGCACATTATAACTGAAAAAACTAATAAATAATTTACTAATATATTAAAAAATGAAAAATATTCTCTTTTAAATTTACAAAAGATTTAGTTTAATTTTATAGCATTATAAGACTTCAAACACTAGCTTACACAAAAATTCTTACTGCCATATACTGTAAATATTATTAAATCTTTTCTGCAATAAAACTGGTATGATTGTAAAAACATCTATAGATATGATTGGTAAATTAGATGAAGTCAATTGAACATAACATATCATGTCCGCAAAGTTATGGGCATGATGGAATTTAAATAAAAATACGAAAAATATTAAACATAAAAAAAAAAGAAATTTTTCTTTATCAGAATAGTGAATCCTCATCAATAGGTAGAAGAAATATGTATTTTAACGTTCTGAAAATATTACTACTATTTTTAGAAAAATCTACACATTATGTTATTAAAGACATGATATGTAATTTAGAGTTCAAATACTGAAATCTGCTAAGAAAAATTTATAAATTTTTGCTATAGCTTTTATAAAGATTATATATATATATAAAGGGAAAAATTCAGAATAATTAAAAATAATATAAGCAAAAGGAGAAATCAGCAGTATCATTTTTGTCAAGTTTACAATATAAAAACTTGACATTTCTCTTTATTTTTATGAATTTTATGCACTACATTATTATTTTTACAAATGATACAGATTTATAAATCGTAATCAATTAGCTTTTATTTTGATATATATTTTGTTATGTTTTGCCTTGCTATTTTATGTTTTATCTCAGCCTAGTAAGCAAGAATGTAAAGCAATAAAGCAGAGAATGACTCTGCTTTAAAATGAAAAAAAAAAAAATTAATATTTCATTAATAACTTTAAGAAAGACAGTAAGTATTTAGTAAAATATGTTTTAGCTAGAAACAATTTTAATTACCCTAGTTTTCTGCCTTATAATCCACAGATTATATGCTAAAATACTTCCCATTTTTAAAAAGCTGTATATGCTTTTGAAAAAACTAACATATTTAATTTGTAAATTCTAAAAATTATAGTTCTTATTAAATTGCATTTAGTGATAGTGTTAAACATAAAAATTAAAAGTTTTTAATCAATTTTACTGTAAAATACATCAGAAAATAAGTAATTTTTATATTTATTTCAATCGTTACTTTTTTATTTTTATATAAATCAATGAATTTAAACATTTATTTCACTTCTTCTTAATGTTTATAATTCTGCTGAGACTGTATAGATTATATTATTCAAAGAAAATAAAATTGAATATAAAACTTGATATTGGTTGGTAAGGTTACATATTTATAAATGATATACAAATGAGTCTTTACTAGTAAGCCTTAATTTTTTAAAAGTTTAGTATGAAACAAAATATATTTTTTATATGATGAAATTTACTTAAATAAATACATAAATATTTACCAAGCCTTGCAGATCATCTTCTTTGTTTTCACCATCGGTGACAGTCATAATATGAATAGGTATTTGAAGAGTATTTTTGTTAAATATTCAGCAAAAATGAAAATTAGATACTGAAAATACACAAGTTATAAAATTATTAAAAATAAAAATAAATTCAAAAACAAAATAGATTTGATGACTTAAAAATGAAGTCATTAGAAATAATTTATTTTATCATATTTGATTCATACAGATCAAATAGGGATAAGGAGCATTATACTATACTTTTCATAAGGTCTTAAATAAAAGGTTTACTATAAAATTTAAACATCATAATTATTCAGCTTAGATTTTTAGAACAAATTGATATTATTAATGATATAAAACATTTTTATAAAAAACATATTTATCTTTCAATAAATTAGATTTTTTTTTTAAAAATTCATTAAGTATGTAAAACATTATTTTTACTTCGCAAAATTATTAAAGTATTTGTAAGAACTTATAATTTAAATCAGTACAAAAAAAATAAATAAATACGTACAAAAAATATTATTAATTTTCATTTGGAGAGATAAATCAGGTAATCTAAGTCTAAAATGTAAATACTACGAGCCTATTAATATTCTTAATCCACAAAATTAAGCTATTTTGATAAAAATAGAAATACAATCATAAAAATATATAATGGTACTTAATTTAATAAACAACGATAAAAATGGAAACCGAATAAATATTTGTTTTTCTAGTAATTATGGTTAGTTAAATCAATTATAAATAAAAAATAAAATTTTCTTTTTCAAAAAATTCTTGTAATATATAAAGAAATTTGAGTAGGGAAAAGCAACAAAATTTTAAAAAGCATAACAGTAATTTAAAAGTTATATTTTTTTTAAATAAAATATGTAGCTTGTAATCATATAAAATGCATTATTTTCAAATATACCTTGTTATAATTTTTGTTTGATTCATTAAATTAATAATTGGCAGTTTGATTAAAAGAGTATAGTACAGTATAGTCTACCACAAATGATAAGTTAATAAGTTATTAATTCTGAAAATCTAGTAGTTAAATGAAGTTGCAGCAATGTTCTTTTATCAGGAGAATTTGACTATATTCACATCCAATGAAGAAAAATTAGGAAAAAGCTGCCAAGAAATTAAAATAACTATAAGTAAAATAATTGTTTGAATCTGTCATTTTCAAAGATTGTAATTATGAAATAGCATCAATAAAACTCATAATATTCTACAAATCAGCCTTTACTAAATTGATAAGTTAAATGAACCAAACAAGTTAAGTTTCTTATTGCTTTAATTTTTCAAAAATTAAAATGTGTTATGATACCATAATTATTCTATTTAAAAAATTATTATTCATTTAATAAAACAAAATAGCTAAAATAATTCATTGTACTATCATGGAGAAAGCATTTGATTTATAAAGCATTCTTCATTTAAAAAGCAGACAACAAACTAACATACTTTATACACAATAACTCATAGTACTTTCTTATTATTATTTTATTATAAATCTAAAAAAAGTTTCTAATTGTTAATTTTGAGGATAAAGGGTAAGTATTTAAGATAGTATATTCTTTTACTAGTGAAAGGCTGTCTCATATTATTATTTATGAAGATACTTCCTAACCCTTTAATTAACGAAGAGATAAATTGAAGAAAATATCAATTCATTTAAAAAAAAAAAAAATCCTTATATTTTTTTTAGATTCCTTTACACAAAAAATGAGTGATAAATGTAGTATGTCCTCCATATTGTTATTAATGACTTTAAAAGAACTTTGTAACTAACAGTTAATATAAACAGGAATAAAAAATATCATGTCCCCTAATTTAGAAACATAGAAAATAAAAATATTACTAGCATATAATGTTAAGCTTAAAAAATTTTCAAAAATTGGCAACCAGTTATTGCAAATGATTTTTCATTATTCATTCAAATTATATAATCTAATAGCTGAAAAAAATAAATAAACAAAAGTTTCAAACATGTATAACAATTTTTAAGAAAATAATAGATTTTGAAACAACATTTTTAATAAAATAAATAACTTCAATTATTAAAAACCATGAAAGATATTACAGGAATGAAAATTGTTACTAAGGAAGCTCATATACCTCTACAAAATTTATAAGCAAAAATACTATAATAAAAACTAAAAAAAAAAAAAAAAAAAAAAAAGAATTACTTCCTTTGTTAAAAATATTTAGATTATATCAATTTAAAAAATACACTTAGTTTAAAATTGTTTTTGGTTATAAAAAGGAAATATGACAGATGAAATTAAAAATAATTTAAAAGTAACAATAGTGCTATTGCAACTGTTTGTCCTTAAAAGTTACTTATTTCAATAAGCAAACTTTCAAGAACACAAACTTTACTCGCATTTTTTTCTTTCATTGCTTTATCATGTTGGTAGAAAAAAAAAAAAACTGTTTTAAAATGTATTAAATTAATAAAATTTAAGTGTAGTTAAATTTGCTGTAATATTTACACCCAAGAAATATCAGAAAAAGATATTTAGATGATAATGCAAGCTGTGTGTGACGAAACTTTCAACTTAATAAAGTTATAATAAAACATACAAAATCATTTTGAATATTATATTTTAAAACTACTACCATTTATAGATTGAAACTAATTCATTATAAAAAGCAATAAAATATAATTCATAACAAATAATGCATAATATAACATAATATTCATTCATAATACTAACATAAAATGCATAAACAAACAGATTGTTACAAAATTTCAACTGTTTAAAACAACAGTTACCTTCCTTCTTATCACAAAGTAGTATTACGAAAAATTTATTGTTTCTGCTTATATTTGAACAATTTGGTAACCTAGCAACTGTTATCATTGTTTTCATTTCCATTTGTTGCCACTTCAAAGAAAATGAAATATTTTAGTAATGGCATTTTCCTCTAATACTTCAAACTTTTACATGTAGTATGGCATAGTTATAAGTGCTATAGTTTTTAAAAGAACTTGCATAAAATCTTTGGATAAGTATGTTTTTTAAGGTAATGGATGCTGCCCAATATAATGGAGACCAACTTAATTTGATTGCACAGAATATCCTATAGGTGAATAAAGAATATTTATGTAGATCCGGAAGGAATTCGTTAACCTCAGTATTTGGTTATTAGTACCACATGATTAAAACACTAAAATATTTTCTATGTTATATAGAGAGAATTAATAAGAATTTAATAAATTACGAACAATTTGAGCTGACAAGAAAATATGAAATTCAAATAATACATAAAGCTAAAATTTAAAATATTTTTTTTTTTTTCTAATGCAGCTGGCAAACAGTTATCTTTTATGCATTAAGGGGAAGCGCAGCAACGACGTTACCCACTTAGCACTACCCAGCAGGTGCGTGTAGCTTGAAGATAAGCTACAGATGTGGAGTAACAATACCCCCACAACGTTCTACGATCATGTTAGACCGGGACCTACGGTTTAAAAGTGATTTCGAACCACTAAAAACATCCAGGGCACCGTCGGGATTCGAACCCGAAACCTGTTTTACCGTGCGCCAGAGCGCTAGACACTCGGCCATCAGGCCCCAATTTAAAAATATAGAAAAAGATATAAATATGCAGATGTTTATTAAAAATGAGAGAAAAAAATCTGAAAAACTTTTTAATGTATAAAGAAGGATGCTCATTGGATGAGTCATTCCCTTAGAAAGCCAGTCAACTGATGCCCTGGCTTTGTTTACTCTGAGTCTACCAATTCTCAGGTTTATTTTTAAAAAAACTTGAGTTTTAATAGCGTAAAAAATTAGTTTTAATAGCAAGTTTCGTTATTTTATATCATTTGGCAATTGACTGTATATGGTCTTGTAGAGTTGAACTGTTCAATGAGTTTATCAGCATTAAGTTGTTAGTTCAAACCATCCTTCGTCTTGACTTGAAATAGTGAATTTGAAATTTATCTCCTCTATGTTGCTTTATCTCAACTTATTTAAGTGCTGTTGAAATGCGTGAGACACTGTGATGATTGAACAATTATAATCAAATTACTATAAACACAAAATTTATGAATTCTTAATAGTCTTTCAGATGGGATAGATTGCATGTTAGGCTTTAAATAGGATATTGAAAAAATGAATTATTACACAGTATTTCCGGCAACCAAAATAAAATAATTAAGATGAATACATATAAAAAATTAAGGAATAGATAAAATTGTTGATAGACTAGGTCACTACATTATTAAATTGGAAAGAGAAAAAAAAAAAAAAAAAAAAACTCTCATTGGGGGGGTTTCCGTTGCCTGAGAGGTTATGAGATATTTCGTAGAAAATGAAGTATTGTTAAAGTCTTGTAATACGCATCTTTAGACATATTGAATATCAAAGAATAAGATAGAACTTTGTATCCGAAAGCACATTGTAGCTTGTTTCTTAGCTCCACATATTTTGAGCATTGGAACAAAATGTATTCAAAGGTATCTGGTGTTTTGCAGAATGCATATAAAGGTGATGGGGATAGACGAAATCTATGGAGTTTAGCATTTATTAGTTACGTTTTTGTGTGAAATCTAGACAGAAGAATATCTTCCTTTCAATTTTCAGGAAGAGGACAATAAGAAAATTTAAGACTATTTAAATGAATAAATTCTTGAAAGTATTTTCTGCTTATCCACTGATATATGATTTATGATTGACGCGAAGTATTAAAATTTCGCAATAAATAGACGCAATTGGATTGAAAGTCGCAATTCTATAAAGCTTGAAGGACATAAAGACTGTTTGTTAGCCTGGCATTGTTATTAGTAGAGAGAACATATGATAAAAATAGTTACATTCAGTGCAATAGCTTCACTTGTGAAAATACTATTAAAATTTGAAATTTGACCTGCAGAAGAAGATACTCATGGGAAAAGGATCAATGACAGCTAATTTAATGATTAAGATATGTAAAAAAAAAAAAAAAAAAAACTTAAAAATAAAAATAGGAAAAAAATGGGCTTCGAGATCTTGCAGGATTTTGACAGCACAGTGACATGTCTGATAGAGCATAGTGCTCCTTCCAATGTTTTACCCACCACATGACTTAACAATAAGTTAAGAGCACTAAAAAATCATTTAGTCTCTTATTTTTGATTTCTTAAAATTTCCCCGATTTCCTCTTAATTTCTATTCTCATATTCTATCCCACATCCAACATTTTTCAATGAATTGCACTTAGTATCAGAGCCAAAAATCATTTTGCTCAAATTTTTTGTCATATAGGAAATATTCCTTAATTTTGAAGATCAGTTCCACTTACTAGATAAACTAATTTGTGGAATAGATCAACCTGACAACCCGCGAAGAGGAGGCCTTTTAATAGTTGGTGATTCTCCTATTTCTTGTAATACTTTTAATCATCGTAATCTCCTCCACTCAAAAAAATGAAATACAAGCCATCACACTTAATATTCTGCAAAAAACTTTTACTATAACCATTTCACTATTGATTGGAATGTGTAATAGTAATCAACTTCCTCCACTTGCATTATTAATTTTGATTATCATCATCACATCCTCTGTACATCCCCGTCAACTAATAGTTTTGAAACTTTGATAAATTGGATTCTCAATAATAATTTAACAATTTTAACACCAGCTCCTTTATTCATATTACTCTACCTTCTTCATCTCTTACTGATCTATCCATCACCAGTACAGAAATATACTCGAATTTATCTTTCTTCACTCACCCTTAGATAGCTATCACTTACCGATCAATTATCCTTTCAACTAAATAATACTCAAAAGGCTTGCAGAAAAAACATTAAATTGATTACAGTTTTTCTTTTTCTTCGTGATCAAACAAACCTCGCATCCCCATATTTTTAATTTAAAAGTCTTTCCTGTCCCATACTTTAAAAGAAATTTTAATAAAAACTACATAATTTGTAATCAACCAAAGCTTCCTTGATGGAACACACACTGCTAGAATCGTTTACAACAGAAAACTTTTGTATCAAGAGCGCATTTGTCTTTCTAGCGACCTTTAGATTACATGCAAGAAAATTTCTGCCAGACTTCGTTGTTTAATATCACAGTTTAAAATAAATTATTGGGATTCAATTTGTGTTTCGGCTGATTATAATGGTAAAATATATAAAATAAATAAAGCTATTCAGAATGAAAATAATCATTTTGTCAGCAAAAATATTATTTATACTAATTTGATAATAAAAGATCCGAATCAACAAGCTAATCTTTTGGCATCCCATTTCAATAAACACTGCTCTCAGCAATCTATTCACTTTGAACTTTCAGATGATTTTATTCACAGCTATAAGAAGCCCTTTTACTTTTAAGGAGCTTTTTACTTTTCACTACTCCTAACATTCCTCAGACCAGGACGCATTCAAGCTAAATTAATTGACTAGCTAAATTTTTTCATCGATATTTGATATGACTGCGAATGCGTATTATAAGACTGTAACAATACTTCATTTTCTACGAAAAAATCTCGTAACCAACTTCAATTTTCTTTTCGTTTTTTTTTTTTTTATAATAAGTGTTTTCAAAGTTTCTCATCATCTTTCCAATTATAGTGTTATATAATAGCTTGATCTATTCATTTCCCCTTTTCTTTTATTCTTTTTATTTCTTGATTATCTTTTAGCCGCTAGAAATACTGCGCAATAATTTATTTCATTCAAAGTCGAGTTCAAAGCTCAACATGAGATCTATTATATTTGAAAGATTATAATAGATTGGGATTTATGTATAGTTATTTGATTATAATTTTTTTATCCTAATCACAATGTATCTATTATTTCTATAGAATATGGATAAAATGAGATAAAGCGTTAGCGAGCATAAATTTCAAGACTACAAATCAAGGCGAAATAAAATTAAGCTTCCAACTACTCTGGATTAGTGACACTGAATGGAAGACCATAGTTGCGAAGAATTCTGACATTTCCAAAATATTTACCTCTCCCAGCTTTTCACCCACTAACCCAAGGCTGGTGTTTAAAAAAAGTGTTCTGAAGGTGAGAACAATAAGAAATAAAGTCGACTGAAAAATTTCAATATTTATACTTCGACAGAATGTAAAATTTAAATATAGTGGTTTAAATTAATGATTATAGATTTTTTCATTGTTTGCGACTGACTCAACCTAGGGGCGAAGGACAAATATGCAGTGCTCACTCTTCAGAAAGAAATTATATTTCTGGTCTCTAGTAATCTGTAAATTAAATATGGCCCTCGAAATGTTTTAAATTACCCAATGTGTGCTTACATACAAGCTGGTATATTTTTGAGAAAAATCTTTTACATATAAATTAAAAAGTATGGTCCAATGAAAGACCAATATTCTCAGCAAGTTTTGTCAGTTGTTTTAATAAATCTGTTTTATTAACTCAGAAAGCAAACTATCTGTTGATTTATCAAGACAGGAGCTTAAGAAACTATGGAAGTAAACAGTGCGCAATTAATTTATGAACAAAACCATTAATCCAGACTATCAAAGAGTTTGTTTATTTTCAAATGGATAACACCTGTAAAAGGTATTTAGAAGAAAAACCATCAGAGATCAATTCTGTTACTCGTGTCATCTAATTTGCGAGGGAGAATTTGGATATAAAACCAAAATTCCGGAGAAATATTATGTTAGCTCTGTTCAAATGGCAGACAATTTTTTTAAGAATGATTTTTTTTCCCATTGAGTTCTTTTATTTAAATTTCACAAAGTGGGGAACAGGGAATTGGATCTTTTTCGAGCTTTAAAATTGGAAGTATCCTAAATACTTCCTACTTAAAGAGGAAATAGGTAAATTCTATAATAGTATCGATTAAGTTAATAGCTCATAGAATTATTTTAATAGGGAATTTTCTTTAAAATTTTCTGTTATATTATCTATACAAGTAGCTCTGCTGATTTTAATCAGTTTAATATAGTCTTTCACATGGCAGATCTTAGTTTTAGAGAATTTAATACTGAGATTAATAGATAAAAAAAAATCAGAAATGCCTTTTTTTTCTCTTTGTTCAGTATAGACATTCTTCAGCTTATTTGAATACAACTGATCCTAAAGGTTGTGTAACAAAAATTAAATTTTATGTTTATAGAACTATTTTATTTTATTTTTTTGCGATTAATAAATTTTACTCCAATTTTTTAAGTTTTAAGTCGATACATCAATTTTATCAAGTGTTTTTGTTGTTGAATAAAGGAATCCTGTTCTTCGAATCCTTGTCTGTTTTCTATTGTAATTACTAATTAAGAGGGTTTTTTAACACAAGGAACTCCTTACTCTAGACTGTATTTTAACGTAAAAACAAAAGTCACTTATTAACAGTCATAAAATTCTTACGTTATCTCTTTCGAAATAAAGCTTATTCTTTCTATAATCAGATTGCAAATAACACTTAGTTTACTGGAATTCCAGATTCGCCACAATAAAGTACATTTTCTTGACAAAAAACCAAAAAGCTAGCGATCATTTTTTTTTAAACACAACAACATGCCATCTTTATTTTTTTTCATCGAATTACAACAACGTTGCCAATTTCGCTTAACTAAACATTTCAAAATAAACGTTGCCATTCACTTAAATTTTTGAATTACACGTGTAAATATAACAAGTATATCATGAACAGTCCTTGACAAATGGAAGGGATTGCTGTCTTTCAAAAGAATTTTCAAATTAATTATATATTTTTGTGTCGCAAGAGAGAAAACCTGGAAAACTCACTAAGTAGTCCGAATGTAGATGTGAAGCATTCACATATTCCATAACAAGCTCCCTGGAGTGTCCTTGTTTCATAAATAACTTATTGTGTCCGAAAACACTTACTGTAACGTACACCACTAGACACTTATTGCAAACATGCAACTAGCGAAGTCGAAGCATTGTTTTCTTGCCATCTAACATGCGCAAGTCATCACCACGTCACAAATGGTGTATTTGTGGTTGAATCGTGAAAATATGATAAACTTTCCGAGTTCTATAAGTAATAAAATAATATGGGTTTTTAATATGGGGAATAAATAGGATGTTGTATAAAAAGTAGGCTTTAATAATATCACTGGATAGGCTGTATATTTCAATTTCCCTTTCTGGTGTAACGTGTAGTGTAATGGGATAGTAAAATACTGTCACCCTCTTTTACTTCCTCTGCGATTTCCATAAAAAAAAAAGATCTTTTCCCAATATACGAAAAACTGTCATGCCATTAAAGAATATTAAACTTGTTTTATTGTATTCTGAAGAAAACATCTAGATATTCTTTCTTTGTAAATAAAAGCAAATATAATAGCGATACTGAAATAATGCTCTTGCATTTGTTCATTAAATAAAATTTTTATTATATACTACTGTGTCCAAAAAGTAAGACCAATTTTAAATTTAAAATTCCCGGGGCTTATGGAATTTCAATCTTTTTTCTTTTTTAGGTTGCTGTCCCTGTGCTTGACATCTGTGTGAAATTTGACGTCAAAATATTCATCAGTGTTTGAGTTACGGTTGGCTTTGTAAGACGCTAAAACTGATTCTGGCGATTTTGAAATGTCTGAATTAATTGAGCAAAGAACTTGCATTAAATTTTGTTTGCGGAAACGTATAGAATGTTGCAGAAGGCATTCGGTGAGCATTTTTATATCTGAAAGAAATGTTTAGAAGTGGTATAAACAATTCAAATAAGGCAGCGAACGCATTGAAGACGAAGAGCCCTCTGGTCGACCATCAACCTCAACTGATGAAGCTCAGGTCCAAATAATTAAAGATTTGGTGCTTGAAAACCGCCGATTTACAATTAGAGACCTTGCTGATGATGTAGGAATTTCAAAAGGATCGCTCAATTCCATTTTGGGCCTCAAACGCGTCCAATCTCGATTGGTACCGAAAACATTGAATGCTCCAGCTCACACTGCATTGATTCTTCGTAACGACTTTTTCGTCAAAAATGAAACCCATATCGTTCCACAACCACCGTATTCACACCGTGCGACTTCTGACTATTCCCTAAACTCAAAAGACCATTCCGGGGACACCGTTTTGAGTCAATTGAAGAGTTTCAACGTGAATTGCCGCGCGCTTTGAAGGCCATCCCCGCCAATGACTTTTTAGCATGCATTGAAGATTGGAAAAAAGTTGGCATAAGTGCATTGTGTCCGGAGGGATTACTTTGAAGGCCATGAAATAGATTTGGAAGAATGAATAGAGTTTTTGAAAAAAAAAAATTGGTATTACTTTTTGGGCAAAGTAGTATGTAGATGTAATATAAACTTTGTATAAACTTGCCCACAATAAAAAAACTGGTAGTTTTGTAATGTGGACAAACAGTTTTGTGATACTTGCAAATTAAAGCAACATTCTGTTATATCTTGGAACATTTATTAAAAATTTAATTTTTTTCATTGAATTGAAGAACAGAAATTGATAAATAAGTTTTGTTTAGATTAACGATAAATTAATATTAGGATAAAAATTGTTAATAATTTCAATACATGATTGAAATCTGTTATTAGCAGAAACTTATAAATAAATCACAGAGAAATAATGTGTCATATTATAATATTTTACCAGAAGTGAATCTGCAATGAATAGAATTTTTTTAATAAACTGATGAAAATTTTATATATTAAGTCACTTTATAAAAATTATTTTCTCTTTGAATCATTGACACCAAATGTTTTGTTATTGTTCACAATTTCACGATTTATGAAATGTTATAATTGCTAAATATGCATATAATTATAAATATCCGCAATATAAATTCTGAATTTAAAATAAACCTTATTTCAATGCAGTTAATTTAGGAAAATCTTTATTAAAGCCATTTTTTGTTATTAATATTTTGATGAACCTTATATTCAGTTTAACTATGTTAAGAAAAGGAGAAAAATAGAAACACAAGATGAATTTTACTTTTTCTTATATGATCTTCCACATTTTAATAGTATATAGATTTTACTAAAATGCTGTTTTATTAATATAAATATTAGAAATTTTTGAATATTAATACTTTATACAAAGACTAAAAGAAAATGTTTCTTTAAAGGTATGTTAAATATTTGGGTGTATTTCTTCCTAAATAAAAAATTAATATCATAATGTAATTCTTTATGATCAATTAATAAACGTCGACTACTGAACATACAACATTTTACTTTTTCAATTGAATTCAAAAAATTATAAGAGTAGAAAAAAATATTAAGTGGTTTTAATATAATGAAAGCAACTACAGCTATAATTTGTGAAAATTAAATGAATAATAAAATGCCACAGAGATAACCTTTTATGACAAATTTTAAAATATACAACATTATGAATGCATATTAATGTAACATATGCATTAATAAAGACAACAAAAGGAATATATATTAAAATGAAGTTTGTTTAAATGTCTTTAATTCTGATAATGCATCACTGATAAATAATAAACATATGCTACAACTGATTATTTGATTGAAGGAAATATGACTACAATGAAGATTCAAACATCAGTCTTCAGGTTCTTTGCATTTGTTGCAATCTTGCATATCATCTCTATATTCTTCAACTTGTAGTGTCAAATCGAAAACACCCAGTTCTTTTCTTATTATATTTGAAGCTTTCTTCAAAATTGCAATAGGATTTTCTCCTTTAGCTAAATACAAAAATATTATTTTAAAAACTGTAACAAGTTTTACATCAATTGCTATTCAAACATATTTATGCAATTAGTACAGATAAGATAGATAGTATAGATCTATTTGGGCTTATTAAATATTTGATTAACATAATTTTTCAACGACTTGTTTTCCCATTTTTGATGATACTCTAATTGGAAGAATTTTATACTAATCCTCACATAATAGACTTACTATAACTTTAAAATAATACTTCATAAAGTTAAATAAGACTATTAACCGAATAACAGTTTGTTTTTCGTAACATTTTATATTTCGAAAATTTTTCCCTTCAAAGTAATTTATGATTCCTTTGTTACCATTATTTCCCACACATTTTTTTAATCTCCTCCAGTTGCTAATTTTACATGGTTTATTACGATTTAGAAGCTTTACAATTAACAACTGTGTTATGATTGATATAAATGATTATAATAACCAATTGTGTTATATTGATTATAAATGATTTGGGAGAGTATTATTTGTAGAAATTTTCTTGTATATGGATCTTTTTTCTGAAAATATTTTCTCAATATATTTGCTTGTATTTTAAAATAACAAATTAATGCAAACATTCTTTTAACTTAAATATTTACAGACTGGTGCAATGAATTTGTTTCTTACCCACAACGATATGTGCTGACAGGGCCGTCTTATCCATACTCAAAGACCAAATCCTCAAATTATGAACTTTAACAACACCAGGTATAGTGTAAATAAGCTTCATTACTTCTTGGAAATTCATTCCTCTTGGACTGCCTAAAATGTTCATTCATAGTAAGAAACACAAAATATTCAGTTTTAATAATATCATGTAAAAACGCAATATCTCCTGTTACCTTCCATGAGAACATTCAGTGTTTCTCTTAAAATGGCAAAAGTTGTGAACAGCACAAGTACAGAAAAGAAGAACGTACAAATAGGATCCACAATAGCATAATCTTTCTTTACCATGCAAGAAAAAGGAATATTTATTAGTAAATAAATGCCATTTAAAACGAATATGGAAGTAAAATAATCAATTTTTTTGACAATGAGCACATGGATAGGTTTTTTTCAGTGACGACATGAAATATTAATATAATATGATTGTAAACATTTGGATTTTCTTTCAAAAGGTATTGACGAATTATGGAATCTTTAAATAAAGTAATTTCACTTGAAATTGAATTCTAAATTTATTGTTTTTAAAAGGCAAAGAAAATTTACTAATAAATGATACTAAAGAAATAATACTAAATAATCTGTAGGATTAGTTAACTTAACATTCTTACATGAAAGAAATATGAGCTTTTATGAAAACAAATCTACTATATATCTCGCAAACTACTGCCAAAAAATTGTTGAATACAGTACAATGAAAACTGATTAAAGTTTCTTTGTTAACTTTATTTCCTGGACCAACTAACGAAAGAAATATTCTTTGAAAATAAATGTATGTGGATAATCGATACCAAGTTCTTGACAGAATCGACAAAACATGGTCCCTAATTGTACCAATTTAAACTTAAATTATTTTAATTTTTATTTTTGTATTTTACTTTTATTTATTTTTAGTATTTTTTAATTTTTTAGAATACCATATTTTTAATTTTTTGAAACTTTATCTTGTATTTTATACTAACCTTAAGCAGCCAATTAAAATTGTAAATTTATCTATGAATTAAGATGATGAGGTTAAGGGGTATATCCCCATTGGTACTCCGTAATCGGTACGCTAGTTGCCAGACGACAAGACATTGATGGAAAAACAATATATGATCCCATGAAATGTATTGCAGAATCTCTGAATAAAATGACTCTGCGTTTATCAGTGATAAATAGAAATATTAATCGTATATGTTTCAAATAAAATATCAGTTTTATGTATAATTGAGTCACTTTATTAAGAAAGAAATTTCTAAATATTTGTTATTGTAATTTGTTAAGTGTACTAAAATTAGTGTCAGAGAAACTTATATAGAAAAATGTTAGACCTGAAAATTCTATATTTCAGATTAATGTACGCACTTAAGAATTATTGCTATCACTGTCCATTATTTATATTAATAAAAGTTGAAGTTTATTTTCTCCTGAATGGAAAATATACAGTTCAACTTTTATGGAATAATTGCACATGTACTTACTCTGTAATAAATAACAATTGCAGCGATTAGAACCCCTAAACTCTGTATGAAATCCCCAACGACATGAATAAAAGCAGCACGAACATTGATATTATCCTTTCCAGCTCCTTTGTGGCTATGTCCATGTTTTGGAGTATCGCCACCATGACTGTGGCCATGAGAAACGCCACCAGCTTGCAATGCAACACCCATTCTGTGAAAAATGACACAAGAATTGAAAATTACAATAATTATTTTATTAAACTAATATAATAAAGACGTTGTTTTAGTATATTGATAAGAAGATTCAAATTTCTAAATAATTTTGTTACATACAACAGATACTCGTTAACATGGTGCATTCAAGTCACGGCTGTGCCAGGATTGTCAAGCGAAAATATACTCAATTTTAATGCAGATACTAAAGAGGACTTCTTATAAAAAAAATTAAACTATTAAAACAGGCACATATCAATTATGTTTACGTCCATTCCGAACCAATGTAGGCAATATAAATGTATGATAAAGTCTTTCGTCATTCTAGCAGCTACAAAATCAAAATTAATACACTGAATATTAATTTAATTGAATATTTTTGTATTGATACAAACACAGCACAAAAAAGAAAAATGCTTAAATGGGATTAAGCCAACAATTTTTATTAATCATCATTATTAGAAACCAAATTGTGAGAAGTTACTAAAACAAGAAAAATATATCTCGTTACTTCCTTGGCTCGGATGACTGACTACCAAATATACCCATTTATGAGTACTCTGTGCTGAAAGGAAAGCTCATAGTTACGATAAACAATGGGTGAAAATGCGAGCAGAGCTGTATCGCGACCTAGTAGTCAAGGGCAATAATAGAAAGTGGACATCTCGATCGGTGCCGGATTATAAAAAGTGCCGAACCATTGAATGCCGGATTAAAGAGCTCCTGCTGTATTAAGATCGATTTAACTTCATTAGAATTTTTAAGGCAACCTGTTCATTAAATTTGCAAAGAAATTATTCGCGTGATTAGGTAATTGTAGAAAAAACTTGTTAATACAGCAATAATAAATAAGGTTCTTACAAAATTTTGTTTGCAAAAATTTATTTTGTGTTTTAGTTATAAAATACACATTTAATTTTTCTGAAATTTTAGAGCTTATAGTAGAAAGTTTGAAAGTAAATATTTATCAGAAAAAAAAAAAAAGAATGTGTATCCAATAAGAGGTGAAATTATGCAAAAATTTATAATTAAGCGGAGGGTATTAAATGTTTAATGAATCGAATATATTTTAATAATAAATTTCATCTCCTGCTGTTAAATAACTAAAAAAAAATAGGAAACAAGGGAAAATAAGCAAGCAAAATAAATTGAAATTTATCTTTTATAACTATCTAATCTATATTTTTTTTTAACTCATTTCAGCTAATATTACAGTTTAATTACAAAAGACAGTAAATAAATTCAAAATCTTACATGATATTTACACCAACACCAACTGCAGCTGTAATTAACATAATTTCAGCATCTATCTCATACTCTTCGTTTATTATTCGTTGAGCTGCCATGTACACCAAAACTCCAGTGACAACCCATATAAGTAATACAGAAGTCAAAGCTCCGATTACCTCTGAAAAGTAATAAACAGGAAAAATTGTTAGGAATTTAAAAGTGTTTGATCTTGCATTCCGATGGAAGCCTTAAATGAAATAGTATCTTATATAGAACAACACATTTTTGCTAACTTTGAGTTGAAATGTAACTAACTCCATGACACTACAGTCCATGTTGGACCATGGCCGACTGGCAGATTCCGAAAAGGAATCTGCTTTCTTTTACGGGTTAGGGTTGTCAGCCCTACTCTCAACAGTCATATTAGACCGAAACCTACGGCTTAAAATGGATTCTGAACCACCACAAACATCCATGGTACCGCAGGGTCTCGAACCCTAAACTTGTGGCACACTGTTCCAGAGCGCTAGTTACTCGGCCCATGTGAAAATTCCACAGGAATGAGACAAAAAAAATTGCATTGGAAACTATGTGGAACCACGTTCTCACCAAAGCATAATACTGTGAGGAGTAAGGACGCAACCAATCCCAAGCTACCACGAGCGGCGTTCCAAAATTAATATTACTTGAAAATGTGTACATTTAACTTGCGTTTAAACTAACATAAGGGGGCCTGATGGCCGAGTGGCCAGCGGTCTGGCGCTCGTTACCTCAGGTTTCGGGTTCGAACCCGGCGGTGCCATGGATGTTTGTAGTGGTTCGGAATCCACTTTAAGCTGTAGGTCCCGGTCTGTTTAACCCTCGTGTGCACAAGATGACCGTGGAGCGACAAACCAACAGAAGGTTGTTCGTAAGAAAACTACTTACATTACCAAGAACAAGATAAAGCCGATTTGATAAATAATCCAAGCATAAAGCTAAGAAAAAAGAATGACGAAGCAATGAAACTTGTACCGTAGATTTTCCATTCCATTTAGCATTCAATACTTATGGTCATTTTAAGTACAAAACTCAGGATGAATATAGGCGTTTTGAAAACCAAATGACAAATATATGTTAAAATTATTTTAACAGGAAATTTAATATTCATTTCAGCTTTTTTTTTTTAAACAATGTCATCAAAAATTGAAAGAAGAAATCAAAATAAATTTATAATTAATAGTATTCAATAAAACAAATTTCTTACCTGCTCTGTACCAACCAAAACTCATCCTTTTCGTCGCTGGTCTAGATGCAACCCAGATGGCCATCAAGCTTATCATGAAGCTCGCAAAATCTGTTAGCAAATGTGCAGCATCTGTTGCAATAGCTAAACTGTTTGCTAAAACACCACCTATGAAAAAAAAAGGATTTTTTTTTTTGTCACAGCATAGTTCTAGAGGATATATATAAATAATAAAATGCTTGCAAAGCTGTAATTTTTAATTGACAAAACTTCATTCAGTAATTAAAATTCTCTTCAAGATTTTTTAACAGAGAAAACTACTCACCTACGGCTTCTCCGATCATGAACAGTAAGCAAAGCAAACTGGCAAGTATTAACCTACGGCGGGCGATTTTATCAACTCCAACTTCGTTTTCATCATGACAGTGTGTTTCAGACTGTGTTAAATATAAAAATCTGCATTATTTTCCAAAAAATGTATCATACATTATGTTAATGGGTTGAAGGAGTTTAGATAAAATGCCTATGATTCTTTTAATGTAATACTATAACTCATCAATGTATCATCTAATGTAATACTATACATAATCAAAACGGGCCTGAATGGCCGAGTGGCTAGAGCTCTGGCGCTCGGTACCACAGGTTTTCGGGTTCGAAATCCCGGCGGTGCCATGGACGTTTGTAGTGGTTCGGAATACACGTTAAACCGTTTGTCCCGGTCTAATATGATCGTAGAGTGTTACGGGAGCATTGTTACTCCGTCCGGCTTGTCTTTAAGTTACACGCCCTCTTGGGTAATGCAAAGTGAGTAACGTCTGTGCAGCACTTGCCTTAAGGCATCAAAGACAAGTGTCTAAGAGTTTGCCAGCTGCATTAGGACAAAAAAAATATATAATCAAAATATGACCTTGTCACCAATGTTATATGTTTTTTGTTAATATATAACTTATATGTCGGTGTACGATTAACACAAACTTAAGAAACTATTCATTATTAATATTATTTGAACAGTCGTTTTACTTGAGCAACCTATGTTATTAAAAGACGATAAAAATGTGAAGATATTAATCTTACGATACGAGTATCTTCTATTTAATATTTTATGAAATTAATTATAAGGTTAAGGGGGCCTAATGACCTAGTGGCTAGCACTTTGCTCTCTGTACCACAGATTTCGGGTTCGAGTCCCGGTGGTGCCCTGGATGTTTGTAGTGATTCGGAATCTACTTTAAACCGTAGGTCCCAGTCTAATAGGACCGTAGAGTGTTGTGGGAGTAGTGTTACTTGCGTCAGTAGCATATCTTCAAACTACACGTGCTCCTGGGTAGTGCTAAATGAGTAATATCTATGTAGCCCTTGCTAAGGGCATACAGATAACTGTCTATGTGTTGCCAGCTGCATTATAAAAAATATAAGGTTAAAATAATTAACATCACAATTTAGAATTTCACTAAACAATAAGTGGTGTCAATAAATAAGCTTGCATAAGCATTTCTAAACTCTCACATCAAATTAACATGAAAATATTTGTCACTATAAATCGATCTTACTCAGTGTTGAATAGAGGTATTTTATTGACCACGTTCGAATTTATAAACTCTCGATTCATTGGAAGAAAGCAGAATTGTTATAATGCTCCGGTTTACATGCAAGGACATTACAGTATAGAAATCTGTACATCAACCGTCAGAAAATATATCTAATGCAAGAAAATCTTGGGTATTTTTTTTTTTTTTTTGAGACCTAACTACAATCTGAATCTATGTATTTAGTATTTACTAAGTACTTAATAATTTTCCAATTAAAATTCTTTTGGTTAATGGTGCATTAGAATTTAAGCAGCCCAATGAAAAACTATGATAGGTGAAATTGCAATTCAAAGAGGTGATTAAAGTATAAGAAAATAATGGAATTAGCCTCTAAAATATCTTTGGTAAAGAATATTTCGAATTTGTGTTTCACATAAAAAAAAGAACAGGAAAATTCTGCAGTCTGCAATCTGACAGAAGCAATTCCCCTTTAAACGACAATTGCTTTTATTTAAAATAGTAATAGAGTTAGGTTGCTAATACAAATCTGGAATCAATTTCATTAAAACGACCCAAAGACACTTACTTTAATAAGATTAATAGCTTATTCGAGATTCAAATTAAGAGATGCAAATATGCAATTTTTTTCGTGGTACTGTAATATAAAAGCTGAATACGTAATCTTCTTTTCTGAGATTTCAGTAGCCTCAGTCCTAATATACACCAAGCAGGAAAAAAAAAAATTTTCAACTAACAATAGATAATTTTGAAAAAGATATAAACTATACCCAATTTTCATCAACTCAGTCTATCTTTAAAAAAAAAAAAACTATTATTTTTGACTACTACTAACTACTTATTTTTGATTAGATCATTTAAATTATTTATTCAGATGCAAGCTTTATCAATCAAACATTCTATTCCAGATTTGTTGTTGTTTCCCACTTTCTTATCCCGACATCTAGACCAAGTCCAAGACTCCTTCGTGGTCTCATGGAAGGAAGGAAAGGAGGGGGGGGAAGCTTCTGTTGTGATGGAGTACTCATAGATAGAAGTCTGACTTGGCTCCGTGACTCTGACTTGGCTCCTGACTTTTACGGAGTTGGGTTGTCAGCCCTACGCCCTACGCCCAACAATCATATTAGACCAGGACCTAAGGCTTAAAATGGATTCCGAGCCATTAAAAATATCCATGGCACCGCCGGGACTCGGACCGAACCCTGTGGCACCGAGCGCCAGAGAGCTAGTCACTCTATTCAAAATTTTAAATGCATTAATAAAAAGGTTTAAGAGTTCTACTGTCTGTCTATTCCTTTCATAGAATTTTTATTCTGTTTGGCACTTATCACAATCTTTTCTAATAATTTCTATTCAAATATTTAAGAATTATTGACAATTACTTCATATCTAAAAACTTTTTAGAGTAAAAGGTAAACAATTCGCACCTAAACGCTTTTTCATTTATGATATTTTTCTAGTTTTCATTTTGTTTAATGGCTCGTCTATTTTTTCTGTTAATACAAGTTTTATAAAGAAGTGTACTACTGCACCCAAAAAGTAAAACTAATTTTTAATTTAAATTTCCCGGGCTTATGTAAAAATATTGTTTTTTAGGTTACTGGCACCATCCTTGACATCTGTGCGAAATTTCACGTCAGAATATTCATTAGCGTTTGAGTTACGCTTGGCTTTGTGAGACGCAAAAACTGATTCCGGCAATTTTTGAAATGTGCGAACAAATTGAACAAAGTACTTGCATTAAATTTTGTTTGTGGAATGAATATTCGTGTGCGGAAACGTATAGAATGTTGTAGAAGGCATTCGGTGGGCAAACTATATCGGAAAGAAATGTTTACTAGTGGTATAAACAGTTCAAAGAAGGTAACAATAAGGAAGGCTATAAATATTTCCTGTAATAAATACTACTGTGCCCAAAAAGTAAGACCTATTATTTTCTTTTTTTTTTCAAAAACTCTTTATTCTTCCAAATTTATTTCATCGCCTTCGAAGTAATCCCCTCCGGACACAATGCACTTAGGCCAACGTTTTTTCCAACCCTCAATGCATGCTAAAAAGTCATCGGCAGGGATGGCCTTCAAAGCGCGCGGCGATTCACGTTGAATCACTTGAATCGCCTCAAAACGGTGTTCCCGGAGTGGTCTTTTGAGTTTAGGGAATAACCAGAAGTGGCACGGGGTGAATATGGTGGTTGTGGAAGGATATAGGTTTCATTTTAGCGAAAAAGTCACGAAGAATCAATGCAGTGTGAGCTGGCGCATTCAGTGTTTTCGTTAACAATCGAGATTTGACACGTTTGAGGCCCAAATGGAATTGACCGATTCTTTGAAATTACATCATCATCGGAAAAGTTTCTAATCGTAAATCGACTGTTTGTAAGCACCAAATCTTTAATTTTTTAGGCGTGAGCATCGTCGGTTGATGTTGATGGTCGACCAGAGCTCTCTTCGTCTTCAACGCTTTCTCTGCCTTCTTTGAACTGTTTACACCACTTGTAAATTTTTTTTTTTTTGCTCGATAAAGTTTGCTCATCGAATGTCTTCTGCAACATTCTATACGTTTCCGCAAGCAAAATTTAATGCTTTTTTGCTCAATTGATTCAGACATTTAAAAAAATCGCCGGAATCAGTTTTATCGTCTCACAAAGCCAAGCGTAACTCAAGCACCAGTGAATATTTTGACGTCAAAATTCACACAGATGTCAAGGAGAGTGCCAGCAACATAAAAAAGAAGAAGAAATTGATATTCCATAAGCCCCGGAAATTAAAATTTAAAATTTGTTTTACTTTTTGGGCACAGTAGTATAGTTGCTAAATTTCCACTGTGAAACTGCTTTCCCTTACCAAAATACTCTCTCTTTTTAAAAAAGGTTTCCCATTTTCTAAAGAATCCATAGATCCATTTTGGCAGCAATCCTCAGCGGCATTCCCGTGACAACAATAAATTATCGAGTTGTCTCTTGACACCAGAGATTCATATGTACCTGTTTTATGTTCCCCGCTTAAGGTTCTAAAAGTAAAAAAATGAAAATTATTCATAATTTATTAAAAATATACTCAAACATGTTTAAACAATAAATATTCAAATTAGCAATTATTTAAAACGAGGGTATTCCGCCTTATGTACTGTTATTATTTTCTTGCGAATTTTGTACTTTATTAAGATGCCTTATAATTTCTGAATTTCTCACGAGAAAGCTCATAACTTCAGTATTCAATATCATTTTAAGTGAAAGATATTTGATGTATTTGCAAAATTTTCTCATTAATATCTTGCCATTATTATAAAAAATAATTACGATCCTGACGATCTATTTGCATTGAGAATCGATAAACATTTAAAAAAATTATATGACATAAAAAGAGTACATGAAAAGCAAACAATTAAAAACATTTCAAGTTTAAGCTTTGTAAATTAGATGCAAAACTAATTCAAAACATACAATTGACACTTTTATAACCTATGCTATTCGAGGCTTATTCACTTCTTGCTTTATTATAAAAAATGGCGTTTTAATGAAAACTAACTTAACTTTAAGTAACTTATATTAACAAAAATTCCTAAACTTGTTGTTTCACATTTACTTCAAATCTTGTTAATGGCTTATACAGGCTCGCACCCAGAATTCTGCCTTTTTGAAAGCTCATTAAGT
Source organism: Caerostris extrusa (assembly GCA_021605095.1). NCBI lineage: Eukaryota > Metazoa > Arthropoda > Arachnida > Araneae > Araneidae > Caerostris > Caerostris extrusa. The sequence goes on along the minus strand of BPLR01009106.1, from coordinate 8,951 downwards.
CATAAATTATATGTAATAGGAAAAGTATCTGAAGTCGAAATTCTGTATATTAATAATTTTACATTGCACTAATCTGTACAAAAAGAGAACATTAAAACTAAGCAGTTTTGCACAAAATTTTTTTTTTTTTTTTTTTTAAAAATCCAGAAAAATCTAAATTTTTCTCTTTCGTTAACTCATCGATTACGTTAAGTATTTATGCCAACTTCAATATTTCAATTACATGGTATGTTTAATGGAATATTTAATATTATTTTAATGGAATATTTAATATTATGTTAATGGAATATTTAATATTAATATTATGTTAATGGAATATTTAATATTAATATTATGTTAATGGAATATTTAATATTAATATTATGTTAATGGGATATTTAATATTGTGTTAACGGAATATTTAACATTATGTTAATGGAATATTTAATATTATGTTAATGGAATATTTAATATTAGGTTAATGGAATATTTAATATTAGGTTAATGGAATATTTAATATTATGTTAATGGAATATTTAATATTAATATTATGTTAATGGAATATTTAATATTAATATTATGTTAATGGAATATTTAATATTAATATTATGTTAATGGAATATTTAATATTAATATTATGTTAATGGAATATTTAATATTAATATTATGTTAATGGAATATTTATAGTAATGGAATGGAATTAATGGCAATTAATTATGGTAATGGAATATTAATGGAATATTTAATATTAATATTTAATAAATTGCCTCAAATCAACAAGTAAAATTGACGCTGGTAAGAAAAACACATACTTTGAAATATTTAATAAAAAAACAATTGGGCTTAGAGGAGAAATAGCCATAAGTTTGAACACCAGCACATATTTAACTTTTACGCTTGGGGATGGGGAAGGGGGGGATTTCAAGCCTGTCATCCTTATTAATTTTTTATAACACAATAAACTGCTAATTTAGCAATGTATCAAGCTATTACATTTCAACAGGAGATCATGGGATGTCAGAAGACCTTACTGCGATCCAATCACCAGCTTGTAACAGAAAAATACATTCGTTACAACCTATTGCGTGCTTTCTTCTTGCTTTCTGTCAAGACAGAGGAATTACTATTTATAGTGTACATAGCGCTCGTAAGAGCAAAACTGCAATGCTGAATGTTAATTTCATCTTTTTATTTTAATCATTAAAATGTGAATAGAAATATTTTAAATTATCCTGGAAATAAATAGTTTCCAATAGTTAATGCCATTGTGTCACAATAATTTTAAAAATTAAACTTGCGACATGTCTTGCTCGTAATGTGCGTATGTATGCAAGGCATGTCTTGCTAGTTGAAGTGACCAGAATTTATGATGCTTGCGCATTTACTTAAGGATTGATATCTATACTTGCATCATTCACTTTAGAATAAAAATATACTTTTATAATACTTACAAAGGTATTTTTCTCCTTTTTTTGAGTTCTCCATGTCTTTCTTTAAAAGGGTTACGCCGTCACTGCGCCAAAGTAAATATCTAGAAAGGAAATTTGAAAATTCAATTTTGGAAACATCAGCACAGTTAAATGATATAAAACAACATATTAATATTTTATCAAACAAAATTGGATTCTGATAGAATTCTCATTTAATATAGTAAGACAATGAAAGAATCTAATATTTATGTACGGCCTATTAAAAATGAATTTTATCAAAAAAATAGGAAGCCTGATATGTTTTTTTAAATTTCAAGTTACGATAAATATCTTTTGCTGAGGATATTAAATAGGAATATTCTGTGTATATTTTAATTCAAAATTCTAGTACCGTTTCTAGCCCCTTACTTATTTTTTTTTGGGCATTTCTATCTCTTCATGTTTAAAAAATTATTTTAACGAGTAACTGGAGGCTCATAATATTTCATTAATAACAAGAAATTGCTATAAATTGTAATATTACATTAAAAATAGTTAGTGGTTCAATAATACATTTATCGACTTTAATTATAAATATATTAAAAGCTTGACTAAATTTTTTTCTGTAAACTTTAATTAGAGAAAACTTTAAGTTATTTTTAATCGTATTTAGTTTAAAGTTTTAGAATAAATTCTAAATTTTTTTTAATTTTAATCTTGAAAAACGTGTTAAAACACGTTTTCAACATCAAAATTTTTAACATTACTGTCAATAAATTTCAAAAAAACTCCTGTGGTTTGAGAGGGATTTTCTATTCACAGTATCATAATAGTACAACTAAATATCATCTCTAATGAATACATTTAACATCGAATGTGTTTAAATTAATTTTAAAAAATGAATTAATGATTAAACTTATGTAAAAGTTCACATAACGTAAGCAATAATGCATTAAAAAACAACAGAAACAAAAAAACATTCCTTCGATGGAGGATGAGATAGTTTTATACGTATTAAAAGCTTTTAGAGCTACGCATTTTCTATAAAGCAATAATTCTTCAGAGCATCAAAATAACCAATAAAATCTTTTCAGAGTTTGAAGATTGTATAAGTATTCCCATAAAAGTGTTATCTTTAATATTTGGATCAACAAATAAATTCTAAGCATTATAAAAGGCTACGACAGTTTTTTTGCACTATTATAGTATGATAAAATGAATAGGAAATCCCTTTCAAACCACAGACATTTTAGAAAGCAAAAATTGACAATAATGTTAAAAAATTTGATCTTGGAAAACAAAAAGGTTAAATTTTAAATGTAAAAAATGTAAACTTTAAATTAAATATGATTAAACATAAGTTTTACGAATTCTCTAATGAATATACAGCAAAGATTTTTGAAACATAATATGTATTCGGGAACAGGCTTTATATAATCTTAGTATATAAAATGAAAATTTCTCGACTTTGTTGCCAAATTTCTAAATTACGCATAGGAATTCTATGAAATTTTGTACAGAAATTCTCCCAAAAGCTGTAGCGTAGTTTCGTACAGATAACTTATAATTTTAAGGTGGTTTGATTTGATTTGTCGCTTTATGGTCATTTTTTGCACACTTTAGGCTAATTTGACAGGGACCTACAGTTTAACGTGGATTCCGAACCACTAACAAATATCCATGCTATCACCAGGATTCGAACCTGAAGCCTGTGGTACCAAAGACCAGAGCGCTAGCCAATTGGTCATCTTCTTGATTGGCGCAATGGCCCCATTGTGGAGGGCCAAGATCGTCTGCCTATTGACAAATTTCGAGACTGGAGATGTTTTCTTTTTACGGTTTAGGGTTGTCAGTTCTACGCCCAACAGTTATATTAGACCGGGATCTATGACTTAAAATGAACTCCGAACCACTACAAACATCCATGGCACAGCCGGGACTAGAACCCGAAACCTGTTGCACTGAGCGCCAGAGAGCTAGTCACTCTGCCATCAGGCCCCTAACTGTCCTTCATTTTTGCTATAATATATTACCAAATATACCATTAATAATGAGACTTATGAAATGAAAATGATATAATATATTTTCTTGCATCATCAAAGCGTGCAGTTCACATGTGTGTGTTAGGTTTCCTACCAAGCACAGTTTAGCCATTATTTTACAGTTAAGAATTTATATTTAATTTATACTAAAGAAGCCCAAAGGAGTTATATAATAAGTCGTTTCTTATAAAAGTTACTGCTATACCACTTTTATTTTATTGTTTAACTACAAACTATTCTCCTACAAGAAAAGCATAGAGTGAAATTGTAGGTTGAATCTTGCTCTTCCTTGGCTCGCAGATTGATTTTGATACTCGCAGTACTGCAGCTGTTTTGACTTTAAAATAACACATTCTAAATTACGTCTTTTGATAAATTAAAACCTAAACAATATTAAAAAGAATTCTTATCTTCAGACTGGATTTTGAATGATGTTGATTTGAATTTGTTTCAACAGATTTGTAGAAACTAATTATTTACTTTTTACTTTGCGTAGAACAATTAAACCCTTAGTATTATAATTTGAAACAATATTAATCAAGACAATATTTAATTTTAAGAATAAATTGTATACGATTTTACGAGTTTTACAAACTATTGAGTCTATACATTGATATTGATGCAAATTATTTATGTATTTTATAAAGATGCAGCGATTTTGTCTTGCATTCAAAACATTATTAATGAATTTGCATAATTTAACTATTTTTAAATGACTTCATAGCTAATTAATAAGATAAATTGTAAAATATTACATATATATCAGCATCTATATTCTGAAAATAAAACACAATTATGAAAAACCTTATTTTTAAATCAATCAAAATGAAATTAAAGGAAAAAAACAAATGACAGATTTTTTTTTTTTTGTTATACTACCCATGTGGAAAACAGGTATATACAAGTATTCAATATCTGACAAAAAATAGAAATAACTTTTAAGTCAATTATACTAGTCAGGTGAATGAAAACAGACAAATTTTAATTACGAGCGTCTGAGAAAAAAAACGAACTTCTCAAGTATATAATTATCTTATATTAATACATACTTTTATCAAAACATATTACAGCATTTGACAAAGAAAAGTATAGATTGTGACATTCTCTGCGTTTAGATAATCTGCTGGAAGAATATTTTCTTTTAGAATCTTCCAGTTTTTGCATTAAATCTTTTCTTAATTTCGGACTCAAACATGAAAAATTTCAGTATTGTGGCGAATATGGGGTATATGTTTCAAACCTTGTATGCTCATGGGTCAATAGAAGTACCTTGGCATTCATTTCTTCAATTCTTTTTAATGTGTGATAAAAACAAACCTTGGATGAAATTATCTTTCATTGTTCTCAGTGAATCGTAAATTAAACAGTGATAAACAATTGAAACAAATCATTCATTATTCTCAGTTTTACCCTATTTGTCTTCTTATGAATGGATTTTAATAAATACTACCTTTAGATCAATGCTTACATAAACGAGATTACACAAAAAGCATAAAACAAAGTATCTTATAAAAAATGCTACCACTCTATGGAGCTCTTACTTGAAAATATTGTTAAATGGATATTGTACAACTATCACAATATATACACTCAACATTTATTTTTTTCACATTTTTCATGAAAACTAACCTGCAATAATTAAAAATTGCCCTAATACAAATAAAATGTTTGTAAATAACTAAATACAGAGTTTTCATTATTTATTTTTATATTTATGCTTTGACATTTCTGATTATTATACGAGAATATCATCCATTAGTTATGTTGCGTTAATTAAAAAACAGCAAAAAAAAAAAAAAAAAAAAAAAAAAAAAAAAAAAAGAAATTATTCCTTAAATTTAATACATGTGAAATTTTTGCACATAATATTCTAAATGAAAGAACTTTAATCTTGAGAGTCGAGTTAATTATTTTGTACTTTTTTAAGAAAAGGAAAGAAAAAAAACGACATAAATTTCAAATATTTCTCCCACAATAGTTAAATTTTCTCTTCAAAATCTACAATTACTTTTAGTAAATGAAAACAAAATTTAAATAACTAGATATGAATCCTTTATATATGAAATATTTTATTGAAATTATATGAACTTACTCAGGATTGGTAGCCAAAACTTTCTTGGAGGTATTTTACGACATTTTGCGATAGCGTAAGCAATACAACTTCATCCACATACTACCCCAATTTAACCTTCAGAGAAACCTATTTTACATTCTTCATAATAAATATTAAAGATCAATGACACTCGTCAAATAGCTTTTTATGGTCATTTAAACAAACACTAGTCTTTACACAGTAGCGGCCTGTTAACCTTAAAAATAATCCATTTAGATTCAATGTAGCTTTCTATACATTTATTGTGATGGTTGTGAGAGTGCACAGAAATGAGAAAAATTAAAGAAAAAGGAAATTATTATTTTTTATTTTATCACATCAGTTCACGAGGTAATTTATTTTAATAATTAAGGATTCCTGTAATAAGTAATGTTTTTAGAAAAATGATTGCGGTTAACGTTTTTGCTTAAATCGATATATCTTAGTATAAAAAAAAAAGAGATGCAATTTTAATTACTATCACCGTTATCTAACATCGAAGAGATGTTTAAAAGATGAGACAAAAAAAAATCAAACAACATTTTTCAATTCAGTCAAAAAAAAAAAAAAATTACCATGTACTTTTGGTTTATCATTATTCAAACACATATTACAATTCACCAAAGGGTCAAGAATCTTGCAATCATTAACCAAGACATATCGATTAAACAAAAGGACGTTCACCAAAAAAATTCTTACGAATTGTATGCATTTAATTAAGCAACCTGACAATTTTGCAAACAGATAAAGTTTTCTGAATCTTCTCACATGCGTCAAGCAAATGTGGGACAGATAGCCCTGAAAAGCCCTCATGGAAAGCAATGTTCTCTCCCATCGATGGACTATTCGTGGTATGCATGCAATACCCACCAACGCTTAACACATAAAAAGAGTGTGTGTATAATACAGATCGCTTTCACCTAGATTACAATTTTTAGTGGCAACGGAGAACAGGGTACCCTTTATGCTATTAAAAGAATCCTAATTATTGAACACCCAATATGAAAACCCAATACAAAGAAAGATGCAACGAAGAAGAAATACATTTCATATTCTGCTATTCTTTTATATAAAAAAAAAAATACACCAATTTTTAGGCTAGTTACTGAAAATTATTGGTAAACAAATAATTTATATGGATTTGACATGTGCGACAGCAAATATGCGATATGTGTCATTCTTGCAACGAAAGTAAATGGATCAGCAACATTCAGAGGTATGCTACCCTTCTAATTTCTCTTGTTGTTGAAACATATTGAGAAGCTTGAAAGTTCATAATGAAATTTAGACGAAGCTTCTTAACCAAGGGTCGCGGACAGATTCTATGGAGTACATGAGCTTGAAGGTTTGGTTTGGTTTGGTTTGTCGCTCTACGGTCATCTTGTGCAGACCGGGACCTACAGCGAGCTTGTTGGAAAAAATAATTTATTCATTACTTTTTATCTTCATCTACTTTATAGGAGAAGGAAATGCTAGTTTTAATTTAAAGTCACTTAAAAATTTAACTAATATTAGTTGTATCTTTGCTTACCGAAAAAAAATGATAGATATCGATGTCTCATAGTCACTGCTGGATATCTGGAAAGATTTTCTCCCTCTCCTCAGTACTTTTAAAACTATGACAACTAGCATCAGTAGTACTATGCCAATAAATTACAAACCTGCAGTATAGAGACTATAATGAAACATAGCTTACAACTTTTACTTTTCACCTATATTTCTTTTTACATTTAAAATAAAGTGTTTGTAACCATGCTTCCTTCTAAGTACTGGCAGGAGCGCCCCCTGTGGCCTTCAGTAGAAATTTACAGTACCCAGTTTGTAACTGGGTATGGTTGAAAACCGACTTATCATTACCCAACTTGCTCACTACAATATGGCAATTCCTCGAATCTATAATTATCCGTCTTTAAATGTGTCAAATATTGTATGCCTCTAATAGCATGTGTGTGATGTTTGTGGATGTGTACATATAGTAAAACTGAGTTCTCCAACTTGTGCTTCAAGTATCTCAACCCAACCACTCGCTACAATCTGGTTGCCTAATCTGCACACTACAGGTTAAACATTAAATTTTATGATAAGGGACTTGCGACCTTTACCCTACTGACAGATGGGTTCATGGTTTTCATTCTAGTGCGGAGAATAAAAAAAAAAAGCTCTTGATACTGTCGAGAATTATTTCAGCCTCTTTTTTTTTTTTTTTTTAACTGATTTATGTTTTATTTGTATTTTTGCTCTGTATTTCTAACTCTTGATTTGTGCACACTCCATAGTTTAATGCGTTTAAAAACATATTTTGATATATAAGTGCATTACAAAATTATAGCCCTTTTGATAAATATTTTTTATGAATAATAATAAAAGAAGTGTTAAGTTAATAATAATAAGTGAAGTTTGTGAACAAAACAACTGTCTCTATCATGTTGATTTTTTTAATATTACAATTGTCTTATTTTTCCCCTCTTTCTGTAACCAAGACAAATGAAATAGACATCGACATTAACAATGTTGAAAATATTACTTTATTAAAGTAATTACCAATTATTTCACTATAAAAATATATTATGTACCATGTCTTTCAGTAAATTTTAGATTTGTCTAGTGTTGTAGATAGATTTTAATGTTTTTCATAATAAAATATTCATTTCGATTTAGACACTTCACAACGAAAATTAATTTTTTGGGAAGTTATTAAAGAAAAATCCTTAAAATCAGGTAAAATTCCAACTTATGGTATATTGAACGAATTGTTTCAGTAAGATAATGATAATAAATAATAATCCGAATTTAACATTGTAACAATTAAATATAATTCACAGCTCAAAATTATGTCGTTACATCGATTCAAAATTTGTTATCTCTTCTAAAGCTATCTTTCAATGTTTTAAAAGATATCAAAAGTTATTGAACTAAAATTATAGCATGATTTGAAACTGAAATAAAAAAAAAAATGCATAAGAAATTCAATTCATACTTTTAGATTTTTTTGAGAGAGGCTACACTTACCTTTAAAAAGACTTGTCGATATTTACAGGTTTAAAATTCAAAGCTTGTTGTCGTAAATCTTGCTTTACAATAACATTCAACTGCTCTTTAGCACAAATATTATCAAGAAGTTCAAACAAAGCATTGTTTAGGATCAAGATTAGTTCACTCACTCAGTCTACTTTCTTTTAAATATCACGTATCGACAAGTGCTTTAGAAGCGTTATTTATCTCTCGTCTTTATCTCGTCGACATGTCTTCGACGACAAAACATAAAAAAGTCTCAGCAACAACTTTGCAATTTTTCTATGCGTGATTTTTCATTGTTACAAAGGAAATAATGTTTTATAAGTTGCATAACAAGCATTTAAAAAGGCCACAGGTGCGTTACATATATTTCTATCTGCTAATTATGTGACAGATTTAATTACTGAAATAATT
>BPLR01009105.1:0-18061 GCA_021605095.1 Caerostris extrusa | reverse complement strand
ATGCAATAAAAAATTTGTAATTCTTAAAAGTGTAATCACTCTTTTGTATTACGAGTAGTTCAAGAATCATGTACTCTTAATTATAGTTATTAATCATTACTATTTTGTCCTCTTATGTGTATAAAAATAAAAATAATTGTATTTTTGTTTTCTGATATACCTAAAAACAATGATAATGAGAAATTTGAATTTTTCCTCAGAATCTGCATTACATTATTTTTATGCCATAATGCGTAAATAAAAGTTTAAGTTCTAATTGGTTCTTTCATTGGTTAAATTAATGTTTTTTAATAAATTAAACATAAAAATAGAACTGAATATTTTTTAACAAATTAACGAAGAGCATTTTTTCCAAACTTAAAATTTAGATTTAATATCTTGATTTCATCTCAGATTTAAGCCTTACTCTTATTTGCTTCTGTTTCTTTCATTGCCTGAACTTCATTATCCTTAATTTATGGACATGAGTGTACATTAAATCCAAAATCAAAATCAAATAAAATGAGCAAATCTGAGATGAAATCAAGATATTAAATCTAAATTTTAAGTTTAGGCAAAATACTCTTCGTTAATTTGTTAAAAAATATTCAGTTCTATTTTATGTTTAATTTATTAAAAACATTAATTTAACTGTGAAAGAACCAATTAGAACTTTTCCATGGTTTTTATTTACGCATTATAGCATCAAAATGTAATGCATTCTGAGGAAAAAATTCCATTCTCCATTATCATTGTTTTCAGGCTATATCAAAACAAAAATATCAATTATTTTTATTTTATACACATAAGAGGATAAAATAGTAATGATTAATAACTATAATTAAGAGTACATGATTCTTGAACTACTCGTAATACAAAAGAGTGATTTTACTTTTTAAGAATTACAAATTTTTTTTTTTTTTTTATTTAAAAGTATTCGCATTCATGTTTCAGATGTTAAGAATCTCTTTTAATTAAAGAATAATTTTTTATTCTTAGAATTTGAAGGTGTTTTTAAGAAGCTCCAATATGTGTATTCAATAGATTATAAAATAATATTGAAGTTTCAAGTTTCAATTTTTAATATGATAAATACAAATATAGCTTGGTTCTTTCTAGTCCCGGCGGTGCCATGGACGTTTGTAGTGGTTCGAATCCACTTTAAACCGAAGGTTCCGGTCTAATATGACTACTACAACTACTACTTACATCATTGGCTACCATACATATGTGATGCATGGGAGCATAAGGATGGAATACAAAACAGCAAAACATTAACTCATAACAATGACAAAATTGCATCAAAATTGTGACTACATAAAGATAAAAGAAAATGAGTCGCTGGATGCCAATTGCATCAACCCCTAGTCCGCCAATATCTACCGTATAAGTTTTCTTGATTCAATGAAGAACAACTTAGCAAATGATCTTTTGTCCATCTCAGGGCTCTGGTTGCTCAAAGGACTGTTATATACGCCAATGCTGTGTAGAGGGTTTAGCAAGACAATCATGTCCAGGCAGGAGGCCGCTACTGCGATGGATCTAGAGTAGTCTGTGATTTTACAAATCGAGTCCCTCCACTACTTTTTCTTAGTTTATTCTAATAATTTGATGTCATAATTTTATCCCATAGCCTTTTGACAATTCTTATAATTGATGAAAATGGTACTTCCCAATATTTAATTGTGAAATTTCAGTTCCCTTTTTAGCTAATTTATCAGCCCATTCATTTCCAGCTATTCCTGTATCGTAAATATATGTCTGAATACAATATTAACACATTGTACATTTCTGCCATTTTTCTTAACAGTTGTTGTTATTATTATTACCACTGGTTCAGGAAAGCCTGCACCTGGTCCAAGAGACGCCGTCGCAGGCAACTGGGCTGTGGCTAAGAGTAATATGCAGCTTCACTTTAGCGAGGAACTACGAAGGCTGAAGACTGACTAAACCTCAAGACAATGCTCAACTATCCTATTAGACCGGGACCTATGGTTTAAAGTGGGTTCCGAACCACTACAAACATCCATGACACTCCAGGACTCGAATCCGAAATCAGTGGCACCGAGCGCCAGAACGCTAGACACTCGGCCATTCAGATCCCTTTTCATTTAAGTAAATGCAACGATGATTTTTTTTCTCATAAGCCCTAGATTTTACTTACTAGAATGGTGGTTTTCGTGAATATATTAAAACAATTGGTGATCTTGTGATTGATTTTTTTATATATCGTTTAATTATGCTATTCTGTTTAAGCATCCTTTTCCTTATGAGTTAATTGACTTGTGACACTTGCCCATTCAGACCGCTTTTCTTATAAGTAAATACAAAAATGATTTTTTTCCCCATAAGCCTTAAAATTTTCTTATTAGAATGGTGATTTTCTTACATCTATTCAAACAATTGGCGATCTTGAGATTGATTTTTATTTTGGTAATATGTCTTTTTAATTCTATTTAAGTATCCTTTTCCTTGTGAGTTAATTGCAAACATAAGACATAATTAAATACATTTTTTTTTTGTGCGATGTCACGTTATTTTAGTCCCAGATCCTGGTGGGCCAACTGTTTCCTCCACGTAGTCTTTGATACAACGTCGAATGTTATATTTTGATGCAAGAGGTCTTTACCATCTGCGAAGCCTTTGGAGAGACAGGAGGCAGCCGAGCCTCAAAAAACAAGCAAAGCATTCAGTGGTACGAGGAAAACATTTCATAATTAGCCCCTTCACCATATCCTAGTTTTCTATCTATACACCGGTTTCAGGCCAAAAATCTCTAGCAATGTGCAAGCGAGGTGCTTTGCTCCTGCTGTCATCGCAAGACTTCAGGTAGATACTCGATGAGATGTCCGTCGTGTCACGTGGATGCCTTTGATGAATGGCCGGGAAGAACAACTCACTGTTGGGCACCTCATTAGAATGGGATCTCACAAGGCGTCCATTTATGAAACAGCCAAGAAGGGGGAGGGGGGATGCTTGGCGTTCCCTTGCAGAGTACGACACACAGGGACGGGTTTTGTTCTATTTTTGGTGTGTGTGGCGGTCTCTTTTGAGCAGTTCAGGCTGTGGCTGTGGCTGTGGAGATGCAAGAACGCTTCTATGGTGAGGGCATGTTCACGCTCCAGAAGTTTGCTGCTCGGATAAAATTCTAAAAGCAACTCGTCGTCGCGTGTCTTCGGGCAATCTATTCTGGAAGGCTTGTGGAAATCTGCGAACATACTTTGATTTGGATGGAATTCTTTTTCCTACCCTCCCTTTTCCTTCCTTTTGTACCAAATAAATTTAAGACACGCGTCTGTTTCGACGCACTTGGCACTTGTTTGCAGATAAAAATTCGCAGAGCACTTCGACTGAAAACTTGGATGTTGAGGGTTCATCAAGTCATTAATTTTCCTCTGGAGAAAGCAATTAGTTCACAACATGTGAAACGCGATGGGTTCGAAGTCTGGTTGCTATTTTAAGGTTTTCGCTCGATCTGTTAAAAGCGCTTCAGAAGAATTTACATGGCAAGATAATCAAGCAGGAACAGAATTCAGGAGATGGTGTGGTCTGAAATAATTAGTCATCGTGAGTGAAGTTCTTTCTCTGATATGTCAAAGGAAATATAAAAAATAGGAATTTATTCACCAACTCTGTCATTCATTTAATTCTGAAGGTAAATTCGTTAATAAAATAGTTCATTAACTTGTATAGGAGGCATACGTTTATGCAACATTTACCACATAAAAATAAAAAAAACAGCTTAAATATCCTTCTTTTACATGTACAGGAAATCTTTTTAAATAAAGTGATTTTTCTCTTAAATATGAAAGTGCAATTAATTAAAGATGTCCACTCTTCAAATTGTATTTAAATTTTTGCTGGGAATATATAAAAGATGTTTTCTTTTTGTGAATAAACACATAAATTATTTTTAATTGGTTTTACTATTGACACACACATATATAGGTAATCATTGGAGACCCACATATTTCACTTATGTATACCTCGAAAACCTCACTGATGAAAAAGATAAGGAAGGGAAAGTATTGCCTTCCTGGCATCCAGCATTTGTGTGTTGTGAGAGAGAAATACCGGAAAATTACCAACAAACAACCTGATTGTAAATTCAAAATTCTTACACGCGTTGTCCCAGTCAACATACAGTGTCCTAGTCTCTGAAAGCAGTGACTGTCACTGGATTTATAACCCAACTCTTCCTGTATTTTAGACCATTGAGCTATGAGCTGGGTTGGCCTAGATATTAAAATATGATTTACTGTCTCCATTTTTAACCTCCAGCCATTGAAAATTATATAGAAAATATTTTTTAAAACATCGATTTCATCTTGTTTCGTTTAATTATTCCATAGATATACAGTTTTTAACGCTTAAAGTTAATGTCTTACTCACCATTACTAAAATACCTATGCAAAATAAAATTATCACAAATACTAATGCACATTTACTCTATCATTTTAGAAATTCTTCTAAAGAATTCGAGAAATTTGTAATGCGAAATTCTTTAGATGTGTCAAATAATCCGCATGAATTTAAAATAAGAAAATGTTTGCAATAATCTAATTCGACATTTAATTAATATAAATTATTGAGTTAATTTATTTACTTATTTTTTTATCTTCATAATTATTTGTTATAATTATGAACAAAAACTCTAAGTAAATTAAATAGAATTAAAGGAACGATTCAATTTGTAAGAGTCATGGTCTTGACCTGCCCAGTCAGGGAATACTTCATCAAACTGAAATCAGAAGTGATTTTTTATAGAAGATTATTTGTATAAAGAAAAGTTTTGTGAACAGGGTAGTTTTCAGTTTCAGGGCAGGACTATATCAAGAAATAGGATTCAAATCTATTGGTTGAACATTAAATCTTTTTATACAGCTGCATTGTAATAGCATAAAATTGCATGTATTATATTCTTTGCGTAGAGCCTGAATGGCCAGTGGCTAGCGCTCTGGGTCCCTCGTTCGGGTTCGAGTCCCGGCGGTGCCATGGATGTGTGTAGTGGTTCGAATCCACTTTAAGCCGTAGGTTCCGGTCTAATATGATCGTAGAGCGTTGCGGGGCACTGTTACTCCTCGTCCGTGGCTTACCATCAAATTCCATGCGCCCCCTGGGCAATGCAAAGTGAGTAACGTCTGTGCAGCGTTTGCCTTAAGGCATCCAAGACGTCCATGTCTGTTTGCCAGCTGCATTGGGAAAAATATATTCTTGCGTGTACAGTAATAAGAACAAACGTTACTCATTATCATTGCCTGAAATGGTATAATTACGAAATAAATACGTAAAAATTTTACGTGGGACTGTATGAAATCTTTATTTATAATTATTAAGTCATTATGTTTTATTAGAATATTAAAGAAAGTATAGAAAAGTTGAAAGTTGAAAAGAAACAGAATGAAGAACCAACTCTTTCGGAACTTAATTATACTAGATTCAAATTCATTTTGAAAGAACATTGACAACTATGGGTGTTATTTTGAAAACTTCTTAATAGTCATTAATTTCTAATTAAAGTTTAAAATATATTTAAAAATTGGTTTTTTTTTTTTGTTAATCAAGATACTTTCTTTTCAGTAATTGACAGTGCTCTTTAAAAACTTTAAAAATATGAACTAAAAGAAATAGAATAAATTTTATTGCATACTTTTATTGTACAATATTTTCTTTAAAGCGCAATATTTAAATTATGTTTAATTAAAAGAAAAAAAATTAGCATATAATAGCAATATATAACACTGCCTTATACTATATTTAATGTTAATACTGCATATTATTACATTGGTAAGTAGTGCATTTTATCCTCTAAATGCACTTATTAAAAACTACGGGCATTGCATTGGATTTTTAGAAGAGTTTTTGATTATAAAACGTAGAATATAAAAACCTTACTGCTATAACTATAAAGCAAAATACATTACTGACTTCAAAAACCCGACATAATGAAAAGAAAATTTGTCAGAATTAAATTTGCACTATTATCCACTATCACATAAATAATGACAATAAAATTCATATTTAATAACTACTTAAGGTACCAAAAATCTGCAAAGTTGTAAATTCTTAAAGGGTTCTGTTTACAAGTCAATGTTTAGAACTCTAACTAGGATTCAAATTAATATTCAAGATAATTTAAAATTTTAAATATAAAATAAAAGTGATACTGCAAAGAGTTTTGAAAATAATACATATGGAATGATTTTCATACAATAAATATCGAAAATAAATAAAAGTTTCTGGCCTTTGTCTTTCTTGATGTTTGCAAAAATTAGTTTAGAAAGATGGATGATAATTACCCCCCATTTTTTTGTTATAATTAGTATTAAATCTTCCCTAAATTACTTTAAAAAGAAACTATTTCTAACATCTGTAGTAATTCACACTTGAGACTGTTTCCCCTTTCTCATGATATTTCTTGAAAAAAAAAAAATAAAACCCCTTAACTTTCGTTAACAAGAAAATACAAAATAACAGAAAGGCAAAAACTTGAACTCTAAAAAAAAAAAAAAAAAAAAGAAGGATATACCTAATTTAGGAAATTTGGAATCCCAACTCGACAGATCTTAAGAAACTAAATCCCCGAATGGCAATTTAGGAAGACATAATTCAATTAAGTCCGTCCCCATAAAAGAGGAGAGAAAAAACAACACAATGAAAGAGTGGAAGGGGAAAAAGCGGCGCTATTAAAAAAGAGAAATTGTCCCATTTGTCAGCAAGGTCTCGTGTCATGTTGGTGCTCTTTTTAAATCTTCTGCCTCCCTCTTTCATACTGGTTTTCTTAATACGTCACCAGGAGGAGAGAAACGGCAGGAAAATAGATAATAACAGGCTTTAAGTTTGCAAAATTAATGGCCCTCCTTTTGATTCATGTGTTCCTCAGCTTAAAAGTATCATTAGTATTACATTAAATGTATTCTCATCTTTATTTGACAGCGAACAATTGGACATTTGGCAGGTTTTTTAAAAAGTTTTCGATCTGCTCGTATTTGCCATTTTAATTTGTCTTGTGTTAGTTAATCTGTATTTATTAAAAAAACCCCTTTGCATTTCTAATGCTTTTGAATGTGAAATTTAACAACTTACATATACATTTACATATACAATTTACATAAGACATCAATTTAAAATGTATTTAAAAAATGAATTGAAATTGAAATAAGCTGATTTCTTTCTAATTAAAATTTAAAATGTGTTAAAAATGAAATGAAATTGTATATAATCGATTTTTTTTAAATTTAAGTTTAAATTGTATTAAAAAAAGGAAACGAAATTGAATGTAATCAATTTTTTCAAATTAAAGTTTAAAAATGTATTTAAAAAATGAAACGAAATCGAATGTAATCGGTTTTTTTTCTAATTAAAATTTAAAATGTATTTAAAAAATGAAAAATTGAATGCAATCGATTTCTTTTGTATTTAAAGTTTAAAAATACATTTAAAAAATGAAACGAAATCAATTTCTTTCTATGTAAAGTTTAAAATGTATTTTAAAAGATGAAAGAAATCGAATGTAATCGATTTCTTTCTAATTAAATTTAAATTTTATTAAAAAAAATGTAATGAAATAAAATGTAATCGATTTCTTTCTAATTGAAGATTAAAAATGTATTAAAAAAATGAAACGAAATCATATGTCATCGATTTTTTTCTAAATTAAATTTAAAAGGAATTAGGTTGCTTTTATTTCAGTAGTTGATAGGGCTCATAAATATGAATTAGAAGAAATAGAATAAATTTTATTGTACAACATTTTCCTTTAAAGTGCAACATTTATTTTTTTTCGAGTTATAATTATCTAAAATAAAAAAAATCAGCACATAGTTGCAGTGCATATAGCACTGCATTATATTATACTTATTATTATTACTGCATATAGTATTACATTAGTAAGTAGTGCATTTTACCCTATAACTGCGTACTTATTAAAAATACGGGCATGGCGTTGGATTTTTAGAAGAGTTTTTGATTATAAAACGTAGAATATAAAAATTATTGCTATAGCTATAAAAAGTAAAATAAATTACTGACTTTTAAAAAACCCGACATAATGAAAAGAAGATTTGACAAAATTAAATTTGTACCACTATCCACTATCACATAAATAATAAAACAAAATTAATATTTAATAACTACTTAAGGTACCATCTGCATAGTTGTAATTGTTTTGAAGGGCTCTGTTTGTCTTTTTTCGTGCTACTTTTTAACTTTGCAATACAGGAGCTTTCGACTACAACAATTAACGTTAAAGATATCATAAATGGAAATTTTATTGACGAATTCGTGATTGGTATGACATTTTTTTCTATACCCAGTCCAAAATCTGGAATTGTGATAGGGTTGTCATTGGTTATCAGTCCTTTTGGGTTAAGCATCAATTTTTTATACTTTGATAAGTTTTACCAAAAATGTTATTGTCTGTATTATTTCGATTAGTAATAAGGTTTTTTTGTAGAGCTGTTTACCAACAAGACAATACACGTATTTTACGAAGCGTTCTACATTCCCTAGGTTAACTAAGGACTAACTAGGTTCCCTGGCATTACAGCCCATGGTGGGACAAGGCAGTCTGCTTACTGGCAGATTTCGAGACAGGGAATGGTTTCTTTTTACAGGGTAGGATTGTCAGCCCTTCGTCCAACTCTCTACGGTCATATGAGACCGGGACTTACAGTTTTAAAGTAGATTCCGAATCACTACAAACAACTATGCCACCGACGGGACTGAAACCAGAAACTTGTGGCACCAAGCACAAGAGCAATAGTCACTCGACCATCAGGCACCCTAAATTAACAGCATGTCCTCTTTTTATTTTGATCAACTCCTCCATCTAATCTTTCTTTAAATATTATAGCCGAACGCATTTTTTACCATGATTCTATTGAAACTAGCATGTTTATGACCATTGGTAGCTACCACAAACAGATTTTAGGAGAGAAGTGGAACCCAATGGACTGCAATACTCCAAACAGATTGTGTCTTTATTCTATTCAGTGCTTTCCTGTCAGTAACGTCTATGATGGCGACATGCAATGACTTTTTGACAGTATTCTTGTACTACAAAGATATTTTTAAACAACGCACGGTGAGTTAATCAGGATGTTTGTATTTTATTAGCGGGTAGTGCACTTTAAAAATTTGAATTCATAGTTAGAATTTACTAAATAATTTCGACTACTATTGATTCGTTGTTTGATTTCTATAGTATCAGTAAAAATTTTGTCTTTTGAATAGTGTATTAAATAAAATCTGACTTGAAATTGAAATTTAATAAAAATTATTTAAAAATGCATTTTTATTATATTTGTTGTAAATGTCAAACCTGATTCAAATATTTAGTTTTGAGTTCTTGAATAATTGAAGAATAATGCATTTATTTATTTTAGCGGTTAATTAAAAATGTATTCGTTAATTTAAATGAAAAATTAATTTAATAAATGAATGCTATGTGAATATCTTATTTATAATACTGTCTGAGAAAATTATTGTTAATGTATAGAATAAATTAAAGCATAACTATTTTTGCTTTTAAATTTTTGTTAGGGAATCTTGAAAGAGCTTTGTTCTAACTCCACATAGGCATGCAATTATATTTAATACAACCGGCAATTTCTATCTTCGAAGAAATAAGAATAGAAAAACTTCTTGCTTGATAAATTATTAATATCTACTTCATTAATTAATTACTTTCCTCCTGAAACTTAATTTGAGTTTGATTGAAATATTAATTTATAATGCGGTAGATTTTCTTATTTAGAGATAATGTTAAACATTGAGGATTGAAAATTATAATACATTTTGAAAAAAGCGGTATTAGAAGAACAAAAGCATTCTTTAAGGTATTACTTTTTAAAATTTATGTACATTGTACTGATTTTCATGTTAAAATTGATAATTTTTTTCTTTTGATTAAATATTTTAATTAGCAGGGCGTTGCTGTGAAATACAACAAACTTAACTTAACTAAGAAGAGCAGACAATCAGACTTATTTCTTAACAAAGAAGAGCTTTATATAGTCTACGTGCTTGAAATAACTTTGCATACAGTGTTGTATCCATTGTTGTTGTTGCTGTTTTTCTCTGAAGAGTATAAGAAAATCAAAATACCGTGATGCTCCCGGATAATATTGGCTATGGCTATGTTGATTTGCCAGCTCGCCAAATCCTCTTTCGAAGGGAGGGTCAATGCATGGCGTCTGCAATAGCTGGGCAATCAAAGACATGAGGAGGAGTCAGCTCGACATCAGGGCAGTTGGCCACATTTTTTGGTATTTTTAACGCCATCAGCAGTAACTCTCATATTTCTGGTGTTTCCTCTTGCGAAAGTAGCTGTTTTCTGTCGACATTTAGCTTTGTAATTTGGTATTTAATTTTGATTTTAGAAGGAATTAAAAGTTTAGATTTTGCCAGAACATTTGCATCTGGAAGGAAGTATGAATGGCAGTCTGATCCAGACTTCTGGCATTCTTCATGCCAAAAGAATCTGAAATTTCATTCAATTCCAAATTCACATGAGCAGGGCTCCATTGCAGGATACAGATTTTCCATGCAAGCAGTGGATTTGCTCTAAAAGAGATATGAGGTTCAAGATCACACTTGAAAAAGCCTTTATTAAGAGCCCTTAAGGGAGACCTTGAGCCAGTGAATATAGTAATTCCATTAGATACATTAAAAATCAATATGTATGGTATATGATAAAAATGCTTGAACTCATTTTTTATTCATCATATATTTAAATTTAACTGTTTTATGCTTCAAAAACTATTTTATAATTTGAAGTATTTTTAAATTTTAAATTTATTAGTGTAAATTACATAACTAAATATCTTTGTAAAACTGTGAGTTTAGATAATCATGTGGTACCGTTTCTGCTTAAAGATGCAAATAAAAATTATCTGCAAGAATTCAGGCAGAATTATAACTATAGATTGACTAAATAAGTTTAGAAAATCTAAATGCAGCAATTGCATCGACTAAAGTTTTCATTAATTTGGGGCTCTTTAGCAAGAAATATAGATAACTTTGAAATTTTCTAAATTTATATTTATTTTCAAGTAGTATTTAAATAGAGTATGCATCAGAATAGTAAGGAAATTAATATTTTCACTGCAATTCTCCAATAAAGAAGATATTCTCACTTAGCAATAATATCATCGAAATATATTAATTTCAACAACTTTTTCCAAAATTAGAATATTTATTCTTCAAAGTGTAAACACAAAGAAACTGTCCCGTGTAAACCAGCATACATTGAAGCTAAAATTAAAAAAATTCTCAAAGTTATTGAAGAACTAATTTAAGAACAACAACTTCATATGAAACTTTTTCGTTTCACTATATTTTACAGTTTTTTCAAACACTTTGATATTTTCTTGAAATATCAAAAAATTCAAATTACTCAGAAATTTGTTAATAAGAAAGATTTTTTTTTTTTTCTTCTACTAAAAATATTTTCTTAAAAAAAATATTCGACAATTAGTTTTTTCCTCAAAAGGATTTTTAAAAATATTTAATTCGAAGCCCTCATTTCATTTTACAATTTATGTTTTGCAAAAGCTCTTTTGCGCAAAAGGAATCTCACGTATAATAACACTTTATGTGAGCTTAATTTTAACATTTCCTCTTAAATGTTAAACAAAAATGTTGGGACCAGAAAAAAAAAAATTTCTATATCCTTTCCCATATCTCAAGAGAAATAAGACAAAATAAAAAAAAAAAATCACTGTTGCCTCATTGAGTTAAAAACAAATAAAAAAGAGGTCCATCTGACCTTGCAAAGCTGCGCGGTTCTTGTCAAACACAGCCCAACCGCTGTGTCGGGGGAACCGGGGGCGAAATCATGCCGCGGCCCTCTCTGCCTCCCACGGCATGCACGGGGCCGGAGTCTCGCTAAATGCGGCCCCATGGCGCTCGCCGACAAAGACATCTCTTTGTCGGGGCGCGGGGGTTAATTCGGCATTAATGTTCGGTCTTCTTGTCGTGAGGACCCGGAACTGGTGTTCCAGACATAAATATTCATGTTCGGGTGGTATTAGTTTTTTCATTTCTCTTGTCCAGGTGGGTGGAGACGTGGAATGGGGTGAATCTCTTACAAGTAATAATTCCCCAACTTTTTGATTCAATTTTCCTTTTTTTTTAAGGAAATCTGATGTCCATAGGCCATTAATGGACTAAATAACAATTATTTGCAGCATTTCAGGAAATAAAGAATAATTTTTGTTTTTGTTTTTAAATACTCATACCATTGTCTGTATATCATTTTTTCAGACCGTGAAGAAAATAAAACATTAAAGGTATCTCTCTCTCTCTCTCTAATATATATATATATGGATAAGCAAATTAAAAAAATCAAACTTAAATTTTTTGAGTAAAACAAAATTCTATTTTTATTTTCCTTAAGCATAAAGAAATAAAATAGAAAGTGTGATTTCCCAAAATATTGAAAGTGTGAACAAATTAAAAAACCAAAATTACAAAACAAATTATATTAAAAAAATAAATTCTAATTTTTTTTGTTGTTATGCTTAATTAAATCAAAATTTGGGGAAAACCTACTTAATTTGGGGAAATCATTTTTTTATTATTTATGTTTATATTTATTCGATTAATATGTACAGTAATTCATTCTGAATTAAAAGAAATAAATAGATATAAGGTAATTTATATATATATGTATATATAAACAAATTAAGAAATCAAAATTACAAATTTAAAGAGTAAAAAAAATTCTAATTATTTTTTTTCATTAAACTTAATTAACTCAAAATTTGTGGAAACCATACTCTCAATGTATTTTTTTTTATTCGTGCTTTTACATTGTTAGACTAATATACACAGCTAATTCATTCTAAATTAAAATAAATAAATTATCATAAGGGAAGATTAAAAATATGATAATCTGTAAAAACATTGAAATTAGGTAAAAAAGCTTAATTATTTAAAAAAAAGTAATTGAAAAAAATGGGTTTTGTACAACTGTAGGTTTTTAATATATTTCTAAATAATAATTAAAATTAAATTAATAAAAAATAAATAATAATTAAAGAGCCTGTTAGTCTAAAAACATTGAAAATTAGATAAAAATTGTTAATTATTTAATAAAAGTAATTGGAAAAGAATGGGTTTTGTACAACTGTAGGTTTTTAATATATTCTAAATAATAATTAAAATTATAATTGGTAAACATTGTAAAAGAGTAATGAATATCCAACTTAAAATTTTAATTTCATTATATTCAGATGAAGCTAAATTAACTGAAATAATAAAATATTTAGAAAAAAAATGTTATATAAACATTTTTTTTTTTTAAATAATTCAAATGTGATTTTTGACTCATCTGTATTGATTTTTTAATTTAGAATTATAAAAAAAATATTTAAAATTAAATTTATTATAATTATTTATTTTATTTAGATTTATTATTTCAAAATAATAAATTTTATCGCACTGTGATATTTTTTATTTATGAAAAAAATTAGATATACAAATTTAAGCAACAAGCTATAAATTATTTTATTGCCCCATTTTACTGGCCAATAGTGAAAGAAAATGGTTTTCATTTTTAAAAACAATTCATTATCAATTAAAATCTTAAAAGATAAATAGAATATATTTATCACTTTTATACAAAGTATAACTATGCAAAAGTGAGAAAATAGCCATATATTCTTTTAGAACAAATATTTAGAACATAAAAAGTGAATCTGTGTGAATTAAATTGAACAAAAAAAGAAGTATTTAGTAGGAAACACCTGTAATACAATGCATAGTTTGATTAAAATCAAAACAATGTTCGTTTATAATTGCAAAAGTACTTTTGTAGTAAAAGAATATCATATTTTTCATCCATAAAATATAGAAAATGATATTTTCACGACATTTTTAATCCTTAGATACTTAAAAAGAGCGATCATAAAATCACAAGTATGTTACAATTTTGAATATAAAATTATTCTAATTTGAAGGGTAAGGAAGGACACCCACGAAGTTGCAAGTGTTTTGTTTCTAGATAAAAACCTACTGACACAGATCATTATATGCGTTTAATTTGAACTGTCACGAATTAAATGAGAAATATTTGACTATAAAACATAATATCGGGAATTGAAACGGCATAAAAAGAACGTTCAATTATGAACAAAGCGAAATTATCCCAGTAAAATATCTGATTATGTAATCTTTCTATCTATATATCTATATAAATTCTTCCATTTTAAGTAGTTAACTGAAGTTAATGTGCATTTAATTAGAAATCCCTTTTCTCAATTTTTTCCTTTTTCCTCCATTTTTAGGGCTTTTTAATGTTTGTTCGTTTTTCTTTCTTTTATTGCGTGACATTGAAAAGTAAAAAAAAAAAAAAAAAAGAGAGATTTTATGTATACATTTTTTGTTAAATGGCTGAGTATATTTACCTCTGTAAGAAAATTACTTGATTATGCTGAAAATAATAGTTTATATCGAATAATTAATTTTGGTTGAAGTTTATAGTGTCGTAAAAAATTACGATTAATATAACATAATTTTTTATAATAATTCTTTTATGAACAATATAGTATAGCATTTTTTTTTTAATGTATTTCTTCTGGGTATGTTTGGCAACAGCGAAAATTAATATGTCTTGTATTAAATCACATTAGAATGTATCTTTAAATGAAAGATAATTTGAATGAAAATCTGCATATATATATATATTACTCTGCAATTAATTAGACGGTGTGGATTGATATTCTTAGGGCTATATAATGACTATTTTATAATAATAATCTTTCATAAAGTTTATTCTAAAGATATATATTCTCAGAGCTATAGAAAATACTTCATAAAAGATTATTTTATTGTAAAAGATATTTCTACCTTTTCATATCAGAATTTCTAAATTCAAAAACATTCAATAAACAATATGACAACTTTTCTTGTTTTAAAATGAACGACTTTTTTGTTCTTATTTTTTTATAAATAATAAAAATGTTACGTTTACTTTTCTATCAAAATTAGAAAATAAATCTTTTGCTTTTAATGTTGCCAAAACGTTAAAAAATGAAGTGTTGTTTTATGATATTCGAATGTTTAAAATCTACTTTGTAAAAAAAATATAAAATATGTAATGCAAATTCGTAAACATGGCTATCTTAATCATATTATTTTTGTTGATTTATTCAAGTTGATCAAGTATAATCATAAATAATAATTAATTTTAATTGTATTTTATTTATCTATGTTATTAAAATCGATAAAAAAAAAATTGTTTGTATGCGAATATTTCCACTAGAATCAAATTAAGTTGGAATTGCAAAACGTGACAAAAGATTTTTTATAATTTGAAGAAAAAAACTTATTTAAATTCTTTAAATTATATCTTCAATGTATTAATTATTTTAATAAACTTTCTCATTAATATTACAATTTGGTTTTTAACAGTCTCACACAATATTCAATGTCAAAATGGAAATTGGAGTCAAGGTAAAAAAAAAAATTGTTTTTTAGTAATGTGGCAACAGTTCATTTATTGAACGATTTCTTAAATTATTTTATCATTTATAAACACAGACATTCAGTTTATGTAAGTTTAGAATTAAAATTTTTTATTATAATTCTTAGAATCGTACAATATTTAGATTATTAAATTTTGCATAGAAAATTTATTGCTTTTAATAATAAATTAGGTACCATTTTTAAATTTTGAAAATATTTAGTTTATTTTCAGTCGTACAATATTTAGTTTAGATTTAAAATATTTATTATAATTCTTAGAATCGTACAATATTTAGAATATTTAATTTTGCATGGAAAATTTATTGTTTTTGTAATAAATTAGTCGCCATTTATAAATACATTTAGTTTTATAATAAATTCAGAATTAAAACATTTATTATAATTCTCAGAATCATTGTACAATATTAAGGTTATTTTTAAATTTTGCAAGTTTAGAAAAAATTATTATAATTCTTCGTATTTTAATAAATTAGAAAATTTAGCCATTTATAGTTTTCATTTTCTCTCCAAATCACTTGAATTTCCTCTCCTTGAACTTTTCCACATCAAATTATACAACTATAGAAAAATATGAATTTTGATTTTTTTTTAAATTTAATTTACAGTATTTTTAGATTTCTTGAAGAATAATTTTTAAAATTAAGTTAAATTATAAAAAAAAATATCAAAATATTTTGAATTTGTTTTAAACATATTAAAATCGATAATTTAATTTATTTAGAGATTTTAACGAAATTTAAACCGTAAAGAAATTGTAAGTTATAAGTCATTAAGCAGTCATTAATTTCAGCTTATTTATTTCTTTTCGACTTAAATCTTCTTAAAAATCGTTGAAAATTTTATTATTGTAATTCTTTTTCTTAATTTACCAAAATTTCTAGTTTTTGATGTATAGTTTTTGTATATCATGTTGTCGTGTAGAGACACTAACAGATTTTTTTTTATCAGGAAAGAGTTATATTTTGCGATGATTTTTTTCGAGAGCAAGTTGGTTTTCAGTGGACACAATCCTTTAAAATTAATTTATTTTTAAAAAAAAAAAAGGCAGCACATTGTGTTATCATATAGTTAGTTCATATTCGATTTTTTTAGGAAAATTTAAGTCGAAGAAATAAATAAGCTGAAATTAAGCGGTAACATGTTTAAGTTGCATCTTACACAGGTGCTCTTTACGGTTTAAATTTCTCTAAAATCTCTCTCAATAAAAATTAAGTATCGATTTTAATTTGTCTTTAAAACAAAAATTCAAAATATCGGTTTTGATATTTTTTATAAATTGCTGACTTTTTAAGGTATTCTTCAAATACTGTAAGAGTAAATAAAAAATCAAAATTCATATTTTTCTATAATTGTACTGGGCTGATGTGAAAAGGATCAGAGAGAAATTCCAAGTGACTTGGGTAATGAGCACAATTATCTAGTTTGTGAAATAAGCGCAATATTTTCTATGCAAGAACTAACAATAATGTACGATTCACAATTATAATAAATGTTTTAATTGCAATTTATAAGCAAATATTATTATAAATGACGATAACTATTACATAAACAATAAATTTCCATGCAAACTATTCCCAAACTCTATTATAAGTACAATAAATATTACTAAATTATTAAGCAATAAATTTCTTATGCCAAGCTAACAATCTAACGCATTCAAGATGTAATAAAATTTTAAATTCTAAACTTATGGCACAGTATCTGTGTTTATAAATGATAAAACAATTTAATCGTTCAGTAAATGAACTGTTGCACCACATTAAAAACTGTTTTTTACCTTGACAATTCCATTGACGATGATAAAACAAATTGTAATATTAATGAGAAAGTTTATTGAATTTTTAATTAGCATTGAAAATATAATTTAAAATTTAAATAGTTTTTCTTCAAATATAAAATCTTTGTCTGCATTCCAACAATTGATTCTGGTCTTTCTGTCCTAGCTATTTTTATCGTGCAATACCATGGACAAATGATACAGTGGAAGTGTCTTCATGGTGCGATCAACTTGTGGGAATCAACAAGAAATGGCTCTTGACTAAGATAACCATATTTTGGTACGTACATATTTCTTTTACAAAGTAGATTTATAAGCATTCGAGTGATAAAAACAACACTTCGCCCCCAATGTTTTGAAAGCATTAAAGCAAAGATTGCTTTTCCCCACAATACGATGAAAAGTAAACGTAACATTTATGTTAAAATAAGAACAAAAAAGATCGATATTAAAAATTGATCATATTGTTTGTTAAATTCTGATATGCTGGCTCAAGTAATCTTTGAGAAACACGGTTTTCTAGCTCTGAGAACATCTTTAGAATAAACATGAAAGATTATTATTATAGATGATCGTGCTACCTTTAAATCACATTGAATAGTACGGAAGTATGTATATATATGCAGATTTTCATTCTCTTTCATTTAGACACTGTTATGGCGATTAGCTAATTTTCACCAATTTGTTTATAAGCTTACAGAAGCTACATTAAAAAAATGCTATATTGTTCATACTTATTGTAAGATATGTTATATTAATCGTATTTACGACACCTCTTCAACCAAAATTAGTATTCGATATAAACTATTATTT